>VIAB01003304.1:41491-52443 GCA_009801035.1 Oophaga pumilio
TTTTTTTTTTTTTTTTTTATATTACCTTGTTAGACTGGTTGGTGTACTACAGTGCACTACTACTCCCTTCTTCCCTGGGTAGGGGAAGGATACAGACTGAGGACTAATTCAGGAGCTAAGGCAAGGTACGTGGCCCCGGCATCAGCATCATCAGAAGTAATCCAGGGAACAGAGCGAGCTAGGACACCCCCTAGCGTTAGGGACAGGGATGGAGCCCCTGGTCCCGGGACACTCGATAACAGAGTCGTGACATTATAGCAATAATAGCAGATCACCAGATGTTTCTTATGCCAAACCTACAGTAGTTTGCTGATCTTCATGGCAAATTCAATTTTCAAAATCCATTGCTTCATGATGCAATACCTTAAGGACTATTTTTTGGGTCAATTGCTTTGAAGTGGATCATGGTTAAATGTTTATGTAGGGATTGCCTATCAGCTTCTTAAAGGGAACCTGTCAGCAGGATTGTGCACAGTAACAATGATACCTTGGTTGATGAAATCCGTCTTGTGGTTGTTTCTTATTCTTCATTTTCAGTTTTATGTTAATGATATGCCTGTGCCCTAAGGCGAGGCTGGTGCATGTGGTTCTCTAACTAGATATTCATAATGCAGACTGCTGACAGGTCACTAACCTGTTTTTCTCAAGCAAATGTTCCCAGTATATGTGTAACAAATAAAGCTCATGACCTAAGGTCATCAATGTAAAGTAGTGAACAACCTCTTTTAAGTGTTACTTATGACAAAATGGTTTAGTTTCTTCTAATTGGTTTATTTTGTTTTCCGAGTGTTCTATTACATATGTCCAGCAGATATGTTTGAATATAGTTGCTTGTATGAAATGTGATACATTTTACCTACACACTTGCATATAGGGCATACATGAAAGCTATAGAGAGCTTAAATATCCCAAAAATACCTATGGATACATCATGAAAAGTATTAGTCCAAAGCTTATTTTTATAAAAGTACAAATAGCTTTAAACACAACGAAACAATTAGTGCAAGAAAATCCATACAGTAGTGTACAGAAATAAATTAAAAAACAGGTGGGCAGCAATTGAACTGTGAGACAAAGGAAGGCATATATTATGACCACATAGGGGACCCCGAAACATGAAAATAAGCACACTTTAGTCAATAAAGTGCACAGTGCACGATTACAAAAGATGTATGTATATACATGTACCAAAAGGAACTCCCCCGATCACATAGAAAGGTAAGAGGCGATTAGATATAACCTGACACACCAAGCTCATGATGGTCATAGAGCAATGTGATCATTAAAAAGTACCGTAGTTACTAAAATGATTACCCAAGGAAAAAATGGTGGCCCGTAAAGTGCCATATACATCCAATAAACTGAGAAATCATATCTTCTTACCCATATTAATGTCAACCAATTGCGCAGAAGCCGCGACACGCGTTTCGCTGGTTGCTTCCTCGGGGGGGGGGGGGCAATCAAACTTGCATATATTATCTGCGTAATCAATAACTTGTGTCATAAACCCTTAGGTAAGCATTGCCATATTAATACAACTCTTTATTTAACACAAAATTAAAGTATAATGTTGTCGGAACCTTGAGTGATAGGTTGTCGGAATCTTGCACAGCCCTGTTGAGATCTTCTATGATCACACAGAGCGATTTCTTATAGTTTCCATGCTGTATACCCCCTTATAATACATCCGATGTCCTGAGTCTGTGATCATACACTCTGCTTTACTGTAAAGCTTGAAGTACTTCCTAGACGAGTGTTTCTCAACTCCAGTCCTCAGGACCCACCAACAGGTCATGTTTTCAGGATTTCCTTAGTATTGCACAGGTGATAATTTTATCACCTGCTCAAGCATTAATTCCATCACCTTTGCAATACTAAGGAAATCCTGAAAACATAACCTGTTGGTGGGTCCTGAGGACTGGAGTTGAGAAACACTGTCCTAGACGGAGACGTATCTATGTGGATTTCAGAAATAGCAGTCGCATATGCCAGTGTTACAAATGGCTTATACTAAGTGGGGGCCCCTGTTTGTTTTTCATTTGGTCACATGAGCATCAAGTTCTGCATTTGAGCCTAGTAACTGCTATTGAGTCTCAGAGTTAAGGCCCCCATACACATAAGAATAAAGATGGCCGATATTGGTGGGGCTGGCCAAACATCTGATTTGCATGAAGGCCTCCTGAAATTGGAACAATCTGTCCTTGGTTTTTAAGTGAGATAAGCCATTGACAGAGGAGTTTGGCAGCATCTCTCTTCCTGTTCAGTGAGCTGATCAATTATGTGTATGGGGGAGCCATGTGTATTTAGCCAACTATTGTCTTGTTTATTGCCAGCTTCAGAAGGTAGCTTTCTCTAAATTTTGCTACAAACATGGATGGGATGAAACATTTCTGCTAATGGTCCTTTAAGTTTGTCATTGTTTACTCTGTTGTACTTTTCCCCTCTTTAAAGGGGTTGTCCGGCCTAGGGTACAAGTCACTCTGTGACTGCAGACTTGTGAATCCGCACTGCACTCTGTGCAGATTCTTCGATGCCTGTGCTGGAAGCTGTGGGAGCATGACCAAGTATATGATTTGCATACATGCGCTCACATGCCGACTAGACGTGCACGGCCTTGTTCAGTGCCAGTGATTTGTGCGAGGCTGGACACGTCTAGTTGGAATGTGGCCTGAATTATGTGAATAGCATACTTGCAGTCACATGACTGCCCGCTCCCGGAACCAATGCGTGCTGTGAGGATTCACAAGTCTGCAGTCACATAGAGGCACGGCTTGTCAACCCCTGATGTATAATAAAATTACAGCAAACACTAGTCTGGGAAAAAAGACATAATGTTAATTTGTTATATAATGTAAATCAGACTTTGTAAAGTGACACAAGCTTTTGATATACAGTAAGGAGCCTTTGTTCATGGATGTTTTTTGCTACAGATAAGTGTTTCTATCATTATTACTCATTGACTGCCATATTTATCTCCTGAGTCAGTTCTGTTCTCCAGATGAGGAAAGGATATATCCTTAACCCACCTCAGAATATCAATCAGTAAGTTGGGAGTATTGTGACAAAACTTTGCATTTGCAGACAGTCTGTGAATAAATGTCAGTGCAAGGTAAAATAAGGTTAGCCGGTGCTGTTCTTTTAGTTTTGATCTTTTGCTCATGTCTGAGAGAGTTCAGACTACTTTTTAAACTGGAGAGCACACCTCAGAAGCAATGTGCAGACACTCAGAGATCATTGTGCTTCAGTTCTCTGATCCCGAAGCGTAATGAAAGCAGTAGCCATTATAAACCGTAGATTGCTTTGAGATGAAGATTGTCTTCATAGAGGGTCATAACACCAGACATGGTCGCATGTTCTGTGGCAGCTTCAAAGTGAAGCGTCTTTCCTGCTCCTGTGATGCCTTGTTGAGTACAAGTTTATCGGTTGTGCTTCACAGAGAGAAAGATTTAATGAGAACATTTGTGTATGGCAGTGCAATTTCCCCTTGATATATTCAGCATTGCCAGGCATTCTGCAAGATTTGTAATTGCTAATAGGTAGAGTTGGTGCAAATCGATTTCCCACATCCCAGTGGCCAGGTTGGTAATATGTGGCCACTGGACAGGAGCTAGAAAAGTGCTTAATACCTTCTGACATCTGTGGCTCATCTCTTGATTAGTAAGTTTGGTGCAATGTCACATGTTTCGTTAGGATCTTATAAGCAAAAGGGCCACGTATGACATTAAGGTCTCTAAAATCTGCGAAAACACTCCTAGCTATACTCTTTAATTTCGGATATATATTATGGGACTTGAATTACCTACTACTAGAAACGGAGTTCCACTTTTATACTGACTACTTTTATCCAAGTGGACCCTTCTCAAATGTCTTGCAGAGAAAAAAATGTGGTATGTGGCATAATCAAGCGATGCCAACAAGGCCTTCCAAAGCCCCTTGTAAATTTAATATAAAGGCCAGTGAGCATAGGGCCCTTTATAATGATGCATTGTTGGTTGATAAATGAAAGGACAAAAGAACATGTCAGTGGTTTAACCTCCATCCATGCAGATGACAGCGTCTCTGTACCTGTCCATGGTTTAAACGCCACCGTATCTAAGCCTACCTGCATATTGCCGTGTACAAAAAGTATGGCAGGCATGGACCTTGCCGAACAGGTGTTGCAACCGTGGAAGTAGGAACCTTTTCCTGGACTACTGGTTGGTGGATATAAAAATATGTATTTTTTTTTGGAGACCAGGGTGGGAACATTAGGGCATCAACTTCCAGGACATTTTCCCTCCCACGTGTCCCCAAATGCTCATAAAAGAGAGCCCCAATACAGTTGCCGAAGGACATAGCTTGTTTGTGCGAGATACAGCTTTGGCTTGGCAGGCCATGTATCCAGGAATGTTTTTTTGGGTATACCGTATGTCCCTATTTTCATTGTTATTTTCTAATTCATTTTTATGTCAATTTCACCACATTTAGTATAATATTGGCTACTCATAATTTGTATTTCAGCAAAGTTGACTCAAAATGTAAATTCTCATAATAACTCTAGATGAATATCTTGTGGGATGAAAATGGTTTTGAAATTGAAATCCCCATTATTCCCTTATATGAATATCTGGTGATGGTCCCTGAAAGCCAATATGAGCGCTCTTCATTCTGGGCACCGCAGTGTGTCCAGTAAGCTGATTAGGGCCACATTTGAGGGTATTTCTGAACACAGGAGAAATAATGCAATAAAACTAGGGGTGCATTTACCTAATTTCATTGCCTTTATATAAGCAATTCTGCCATAAGTATAACATATTTGTTGAAAAATTGCATCAAGTTAAAAAAACAACTGGTGGGTAAAAATACTTATCACACTCCTCAATAAATCTCTTCAAGAGGTCTAATTTTCAAAATGTGACATTTTATCAGGAGTTTCTAACATTCTACCACTTTTTAGCTTATGCATTCTTGGCAAAGGGCAAAAAAAATCTAAATTTACTGCTAAATTATAAAATTGGTGTTACTTTTAAAAGATTTGAAATTTGCTCAAAATGTAAAAACTAAGTAGAATAATGTAAAATTAAAATAATATATAGAAATTTACATCCATTACTATATTTGCATAGAGCAAATTTTTTCGCAATTTTTTATGATTTCACGTAAGTAAACGCAAAGCATGTTAATTTAATTTTATGGCAAAAAAAATACAACTTGTTCCATAAAACAAAATGCAAAAATTGCTTGGTTATGCAAAAGATATTCTGAGTTATTCCATGAAATATTCACACATACCAGATTTACAAAAACTGCCAAGGTCATAAACATGTAAATAGGCTGGGTCCAGCCTCTCTTCATATTGAAAATAGATTTCTTTAACTTCTCCTCGGAGACCAAGGTTTGGCAGATTAAATGAATCTGTATCTACTGCTTTGCATTTGCTCTAATGACTAGTGTTAAAGGGGTTGTCCCATGAACTAAGTTCATTTTAATCAATAGGTCTTGGAAGAATAATACTTTCCACAATTGGATGTGTTTAAAAAAAAATGTTCCTGTGCTGAGATAATCTTATAAATGTGCCCCTGCTGTGTACTGTGTAATGGCTGTGTCTTCTTATGCAGGAATATGGTCTGATCATATCACAGCTCCTTGGCAGGGAAGGAAGAAAAAGAGTATACAGACATTAAAGCAGGGAATCGCAAATAATTCTTTCTTTTGAAGTAACACATTTTTTAAAGACAGGCAGGGAAATGCTTTATCTCACAGAAAGAATCAGCTGTGTTGCCATGCTGCTAGCTGTATACTCTCTTTTGCTTCCTCCCCTGCCCAGGAGCTGTGGTATAATCAGACTGGTATGCACAGCCTCACTCAATACAGGTAAATTGAATGAGGATAGACATGTCTAGTTGGAATGTGGCCAAAAGAATGCAAATCACATACGTGTGGTCACATGACCGCCCACCCCTGACGCCGAAGAATTCTGACAGCGCATAGTGGGTGCTGTGAGGATTCACAAGACTGCAGTCATAATGAATGTAGACTTGAACACCAAGTTAGGATAATAATGAAAAGGTATTTATTGTAGACACCGGATTTAATCCTTTCTGTGCTAAACCCGCTTTATAAGCAGCACGAAATGGCTGTGTTAATCAGTTGACAACTGCCTAAAGTCTTTAACCCCTTCATGATCGGAGGTATATTAGTTTTTTACGTTTTCGTTTTTTGTTCCCCTTCTTCCCAGAGCCATAACTTTTTTATTTTTCAGTCAAAATGGCCATGTGAGGGCTTGTTTTTTTGCGGGACAAGTTGTACTTTTGAACGACTCCTTTAGTTCTAACATATCTTGTGCTGGAAAACGGGAAACAAATTCCAAGCACAGTGAAATTGCAAAAAAGTGCAATTCCACAGTTGTGTGGGTTTTTTTTTTTACCGTGTTCACTAAATGCTAAAACCGACCTGCCATTATGATTCTCCAGGTCATTACAAGTTCATAGACACCAAACATGTCTAGGTTCGTTTTTTATTTAAGTGGTGAAAAATCCAAACTTTGGTTAAAAAAAGACAATTTTCCGAGACCTGTAGTGTCTCCATTTTTTGTGATCTGAGACGAGGTGAGAGCTTATTTTTTGCGTGCCGAGCTGATGAATTTATTGATACCATTTTGGTGCAGATACGATCTTTTGATCTCCCGTTATTACATTTTATTGCAATGTAGCGGCGACCAAAAAAAAACGTAATTTTGGCATTTTGAAGTTTTCCTCGTTATGCCGTTTAGCGATCAGGTTAATTCTTTTTTTTATATTGATAGATCGGGCGATTCTGAATGCGGCGATACCACATATGTGTATATTTGATTTTTTTTTTTTTTTTTTATTTTGAAAAATTTTTTTTACTTTTTGCATGCTTCAATAGTCTCCATGGAGACTAGAAGCTGCAGTTGTCTGATTGCCTCTGCTACACACAGGCGATGATCAGATCACCTGTATGTAGCATGATGATCATATTGCCTGTGAGTAGCAGAAATGCTCAGTTGCTATGAGCGGCGCCCGGTGGTCGGTGCTCATAGCAATCCGGCAATGACAATCTTAGAGGTCTGCTTCAGATCTCTCGTTGTCATGCCGACCCATCATCTGTGACCCGCGATCACGAGACGGGGTCATCGATGGCAGGATTTCCGACACGATTCTGGTAAGCGCGAGTTAAATGCCGCTGTCAGAGATTGACAGCGACATTTCATGGGTTAACAGCCTCAAGTGGATTGTGATTCCACCCGGGGCTATTAGAGACACATGTCAGCTGTTCAAAACAGCTGACATTTGCCAGGAAAGATGTGGGCTCAGTGCCAGAGCCCATATCAAAGGGAGAGATTCCGACGTGGGCGTACCGTTATACTCAACATCGAAAAGGGGTTAAAGGGAATCTGTCAGTAAAATCAACCATCCTAATCGAAGTCATGGAAAGTTGAATAAAATTATACCTTCATTTCTGTGATCCGATGTCTTACTCGATAGAGATCCATGTTTTTATTATTATATGCAAATTAACTGTTCCAGACACAGATCTGCCTCCCGAGCTTATTGAAAATGAAATAAAATCAACAGTGTGAGACATGTAATGACTGACACTTTTCTCTGATAATCACACTCAGCTCTGCAGTGAGATCAAAACTAAGTACAGCAAAGCGAACACACTTATGGCGTAAAGCCTCTGTCACACACAGCGATCTCGCTGTTGAGTCACTAGTTTTGTGACGCAACAGCGATCTCCCCAGCTTTATCGCTGTGTGTGACATTCAGCGACGATCAGCCCCCGTGCTGGGTATCGCTGATCTTCGCTGAATGTCCTGGACATTTTTTTGATCGTTGGTCTCCTGCTGGCCAGCACGCATCACTGCGTGTGACAGGCGGGAGACCAGCGATCAGCTGGTAACCAAGGTACACATCGGGTTTTCGGGCGGCGCCTGGAAACCCGATGTGTACATTGAATGCCAGCGCGCTGCTGCAGGGGAGCTGGTAACCAAGGTACACATCGGGTATCCAACATACACTGCGGGTAACTAAGCGACGTTACCTGCAGTGTCGCTGTCCTGATCGCTGCCTGAGCTGCCTGTTTGGCAGCTCACCAGCGATCATGTAGCAACACACCAGCGATCCTGACAAGTGCATATCGTTGTCAGGATCGCTGGTGTGTCGCTATGTGTGACGGGGCCCTAAGTGAATGTTATCTCATTATAAACACAGTTGTCCTCTCACAGTGTTTCACAGGCATTGTATTGGTTATAATCAGGCACATCTTTGTGGCAGATCTGACAGCGCTCTGAGAGGTCAAGTGCTACTGCACATGTGTTTGAAATGAGATAATCTTCACTTCTGCTTTACTGTGATAGTTCTGTTCTCAGTACAGATTTGTGTGTGATAAGATCATAGTGTCAGCCATTACGTCACACACTTGATGTCGCCTTTCATTTAAAATAAGCCCTGAAAGCTCATTCTCATGACAATCCGTGTCCAGCCCATAGGTCTTAACAGCTTATTTACATAGAAGAAAAACATGGATTTCTTTGGAATGAGACATTCTTATTATCTGCGAATCACAGATATCATGGCATCTTTTACGGTAATTCAACTTTCTATGAAAACAGCTTACAGGGTATCTGTCAGCTGGTTTTTGATATCTCATCTGAGAGCATCATGATGTAGGCAGAAATACTGAATTCAGTGATGTATTACTTTGTTTACTGGGTGCAGCCGTTCTGACAGTCAGAGCTTTTAGATGCGAAATGAATCAGAGTTGAGAAAGCTAACCCCGCCCACACCAGGCTCTGTGTATACAGTGGTGGTAGACAGTGAACTGCTTATCACAGAAGGGGGCGGAGTCGGACCAGGAGTCACACACTGCTGTGCTCAGCAATGATAAGCTCCTGGACTGAAACAATCATTGCATGGTGAGCTTGATAAGAGAGGCATCACTGAAATCAGTGTTTTAACCACTACAGCATGCTGTTTTCAGATTACATAGCAAAAACCTGCCGGCAGATTCACTTTTAAGAGGGTTGATCCTGAGAAATGTATTTTAGTGGTCTGGTCAATAGTAACCGTAGCATCTAAACAATTTGACGGGGGAGGGGGTGAAGTTATCACCCCATTGCTTCCAGCTCTATACGACAAGATCGCAAGGTAACCGTTGGGTTTTTATTGCACTCAGGGGACTTATGAAGAACATGTGAATACTCTGTTTAACTCTGTTAAGGTCTTACAGAGGTAGGTCGAAGTCACCTTGGGGGATTTGTAAAAGAAATGTTAGAGCTACTTCAGACATGTGAACTAATTGATGTGAGCATTGGCTACAATGTACAGACTGGCCGCAGGTTGTCCCAACCCGAGTGTCACAGCTTTATATACTGTATTCTATGAGGCTGTGACACTCAGGGCTGGAGACCTGTGGCCAGTCTGCTCATGCTTGGCCACCGCTGTGTTTTGGCAGGTAATATCAGACTCCAGTTCTTGCGTTAAGTTGGAGTTCCAGAGGCGGGAAACCTAATGATCAGCAAATTATCACCTATTTTGTGGATTGTTACGTTAGTAATAGCCTTTTTAATAAAATTAAAATCTATGAAAACAACTAAATAAAAATATATCGCCTTGTCTGTAGAAGTTCTTGCTATTGAATTATCACAGTATTTTTGGTATCACCATCACCATACGGATGTGCAAAGCGTAAAGGTAATGTGTAGTTTTTACCACACTATGGATGCTGCAACAACAGTTCTAAGCCCAACAAATATTTTTATTTTCGGTCCTCCAATAAATAAATCTAGAACTTGTCACACTTGACCACGGAAACAAAAACAATTTGTGGCTCTTTGAAGGTGGCGATGGCAAAACAGAAGCATAAAAATGGTACCTGGAAAGAGTTAAATAGTACGTAATTGTGATTTATTCCTGTTCGTGTTAGGAAGTGTTTGGGGTTTTTTTTATGCACAAGGCAGACCATGAGAATTTGCAAAGTTAGTAAGATTTTTTTTTTAGACATTTATTTGGCCAGTTTCCATCTTAAATTTGATTGAGCGTAACATTTTGAAATGATGTACTGTGGATACGATGCAATAAAATATGTTCTTGCTTTAAATATATACTCTATCTTTTTTATTTTTAAGAACACAACCCTTCAAAAATAGATGTTTCCAAAATATTAATTTTCCTTGATGCAGGGAGAAAAATTGAAAATTGCCTTCACCTTGGGAGCAAAGTACAGATTTTGTTTGAGCCTTTCACTCCTCATTTACATTTAAATTATCCAGTTGGAATATGCGCAAAGTTTGAAGATGGCTATTAACTGTATGAGCCTCAGCAACAATAATTACTTAGGGGCAATGGATTCCAGCCGACAAGCAGTCAATATACTAATATTTGGGCTGGAGTCATTTTTTTCTGTCCGTCGTATGCAATCAATTCTGTAAATTGTGTCTCATAACTTATCTCCTCTCGCTTCACTTGGGATTAGATAAAGTATGCGCTTTGCGGTGTTGATCTTGTAGAATGGCTGAGCCTCAATGAGACCTTTGCTTACCAGAACATGGAAAGAAAATAGAAGCAGAAACCAAGTTGTTTCTTTTTAATATATGTATATTCCTTATTTATGTATATATGTATTCCTTATTTACTAACATATTAGAACGCATTAATACAATTATAGAAATGGGTAACATCAATATATACAGGGTGGTCCAAAAGTAGGTGGACAGAAAATAATAACATTTTTTTTTTTAGGGACAGCATCACATTTGAAGTCACTTTGAGAGGTCTATATGATAGAAAATACCAAAAAGTGACACCATTCTAAAAACGGCACCCCTCAAGGTGCTCTAAACCACATTCAAGAAGTTTATTAACCCTTCAGTTGCTTCACAGCAATTTTTGGAATGTTTAAAAGAAATGAAACATTTCACTTTTTTCACAAAATATTTACTTCAGATC
>VIAB01003304.1:64155-105782 GCA_009801035.1 Oophaga pumilio
TGTGTTGTGGCTGTCGAACAGTCGTGAGACATGCAGGCTCGGGGACTCGAACATATTATCCAGGCACGCCGCAGTCACTCAGTTAGCACCCCAGCATGCTCAGATAACACCTTATCCGAGCGCGTTCGCTCATCACTAATTACTATTACTGTAGGCTGTAGATTAGGATTTTGGATGTACTCCTGTAAGATTTAATGTGCTGAGAGTGTGGCGTTTGCCTTTGGTCTGCCTTGTACGTGGTCTAAGGGAAACTACCTGATATCCTTTATATCAACTCAAACTACATTATGTAAAAAAATGAAAAATTCAGCAAGTCAGGGCTAGTCTTTACTTTATTATTGAACACCTGCTTGCAAACTAATATAAGCTGTCATGTTTTCATTCTACTCTTAGTGTTTGCACAAGTGCATTTTTATATCATACGTATTAAACAGCCTGTATAGCAATCATGTGAACCAATGCTTCTCAGTCATCTGACAGTTTGTACAGCAATATGGGCATTATGAAATATGGAATAAACATCTGGATATACGTTACTCGAGACGAAGATGTTCGTGTTCATTCAATTGTAATATAGTGCATTTAAACCATCTACATGTTGTTTTTTTTTTTTTTTACTAAGGCTTCATTCAGATCTCTGTGAATCATAGGCGTGTTCTATCTGTCTTTTTTCACGGATAGAACACATGTCCAGTAAAATATAAGGAGTTGTTCATGTCTGCAATTTCTTTGTGGACCATATAAATGCAAAAAACAATCACAGAGACGTTTCCATTTTTGAGTCATGGATCAGAATTACCCACACAAGTCTTGGGGACCATGAAAATCAGTGACCGCAACCAGATGCCTTCCCTATGCAATCCGTCTGATGACCGTTTTTAAAGCACCACGCTAGAGTTTTTTTTATTATTATACCACTGTATAGGTGCAACTAATGTTTGTTCCCTGCACTAGGTATCATACTTGCTTATGAAGATTGGAAATGGTAAGTGTAATACTAGGGTCAGGGAACTTAGATTAATGGCACCACTCCAGCTCAGAAATAAATAAAATAAAAAAAAATGCTGGAGTGGTGCTTTAACATTATAATAGGTTGTAGAAGATTTGGGATTTTTCTTTCTTTTGGAATATGAGAAAATCTTTGATAAAACAGTGATGGTAAAAGCTGAATCATTGTCTAAACATTGATGAAAATAAGTGCTTTTTTATATACAATAAAAATCACCGACATCTGAATTAGGTCTGAACATGTCTGTCCAATCTGCATACCTCATTGGATATATTCAGTTGTGCTCAAAAGTTTACATACCCCGGCAGAAATTTTGCTTTCTTGGCCTTTTTTCAGAGAATATGAATGATAACACCAAAACTTTTTCTCCACTCATGGTTAGTGGTTGGGTGAAGCCATTTATTGTCAAACTACTGTGTTTTATCTTTAAATCATAATGACAACCCAAAACATCCAAATGTCCCTGATCAAAAGCTCACATACCCTAGTGATTTTAGCCTGATAACATGCACAGAAGTTGACACAAATGGGTTTGAATGGCTACTAAAGGTAACATCCTCACCTGTGACAAATGCCAGGAAAATTGTTAGGGATTCAAAAAAAAACCCTCAAATAACATCAGCTGAAATACTGGACTCTTGAAAACTAGCTGTGTGGCCGTTTCAAGATGCACAATAAGGAGGCACTTGAAGAAAAATGGGCTGAGAATGATGTAGGGGCAGAGAGCTGGATTCCAGCACAGTGTCACTTACTGGACTCCTTGGTGTAATTTTGATCGAATCCCTGTTTTTTCTACTGTAGATGTAGCAATTCTCAAAACGGCGAGCTGTGTATTACCCTACCTACACCACTGATTGGCAGCTTCTTGTGTACACGTTAGCAGTGTCAGCAAGCTGCCAGTCAGTGGCGGGGTTACACAGATTAGCTTGACTGGCTTTACAGAGGACACCTTGTCCTCTAGAGATAATCTCCTGCAGTTAAAACACTGATTGTATTGAAACTACAGCACACAACCTAGTTAGTGATACATCCCTGGAATCAGACTTTTAGCCCCTTCATTATGCTACGATCTTAAGTTGCAAAAACCTGCTGACATACCCTTTATTCCTGTATTATTTTTATATGGCTTCTACTGAAAAAAAATGATTTTGATACGTTCTTTCATCCAACATCTGAATCATTGAAAGTATTATGTCTGTTAAGTCCAGGCTTAATTACTCCTTATGCAGACATTAATTTCTCACTCGCATGTTTTATCCATGATTTTCACCCATTATTATGTATGGAACTGTTCACATATCAATGTTTTTTGCAGACTGTGTCTGCAAATAAATCAAGGAGACCGGTCTATTTGTGGTCCAAATCAAAGATTGCTATTACCTATAGAAGTTTTGAGTTATGGACATGAGTGCGCAATCTGTGTGTTTTCTCTGATTATAGAGAACCTGCCACATGAAAAATCGTTATTAACCTGCAGGTATGAGGTTAATCTGCAGGTTAATAGTGTTCTGAACCTGCCCGGCGCCTCCACAGGGAGTGCCGCTGCCAGGAGGAAATTAACTATATCCCCACCCCGGCAGCTTTCAGTGCGAATACTGTAACTGTGCCCTCGGCAGTGACTGACAGCCGACCCCAGTGCTAATCCTGCTGTTAGTCGGGGCCGGCCGCCGCTCTCCATACACTGAGCAGTAATGAATCTGCACCAGCGCCACTTATGTGACTGAAATCTGAACGTTGTCGGGGAGGAATACAATTAATTTCCTCCTGGCAGCAGGGCTCCCTGTGCAGGCGCTGGACAGGGTAATAATGCGATTAACCTGCAGAATAACCCTATATCTGAACGTTAATAGTATTTTTTTTACGTGACGGGTTCCGTTTAACATTGCAATGAATAGGAGAAGCTTTGGTATTTACTTTTTTTTTTTTTTAAAAACGGACACAAAACAAAAATTAATTTTAAACTGCTACTTCAAAATCTGCATCAGACAAGGGGGAAACCGAAGACAAAAATACAGGATTCAGAGAAAATTATTATTGCTTATTTTGCTTTGGACACTTGCAGAAAACATGCTGATAAAAAGTAAAAACGCAGAATTTACATTATATATGAACACGGTGCTAGGCGTCTATCCATTCAATGCTAGCTTTGTTTAGGCACATTTAGGATGTGGGGTTAGTGCCCATTTTTGTATGTTTTGGTCTCCTCTAACACCATTTTCTGTCCATACTGATGGACCACACATTGAATCATCCCAGTTATTGGTGGATAATGTCACCTGGATATTATACTGTCGCAGTTTCATTATCCACCCACATTGCTGATCTTATTCCTTGTAGTAATGTTTTCTATCGGTATGAATTCCAGTTTTGTTGTGCTTTCTTACTGTTCGTGACCCAGAAGCACTTGGCTCTGGAGGCACGTCATGATCAAACATATGTTTTACAGAGCGCTCCGTTACAGATGTCTGTAGGGCTGCGCCGGGGGAGCATTATTTGCTGGCATTGGGTAAGGCTGGCAGTAGGCTAACAGGCTCTGAGCACACACGATTTAGCAATGAGAACATGCCTGTGCAAATATCAGCCACATCTTATTAGTATCAATTAATAATTAACAACAGGGAAATGTAGCCTGAAAGAATAAGTTCTTCTCTGGTGATCTAAAGTGATTACATTGTTATGAGTATGAATTGCTGTAACAATTCAATGCTATAGAAGGGGATATGACCAATGCCAGAATGTTCTATAATAGAATGTGTGTGGCCTGGGGTTTTGTCAAAGCATAGCAGTGGCATCTATATCTCATAAATTATAATAGTATCTATTAGTTGGATATATCATAGGCTTTTCATGATGTATCCATTAAACAGTATCCACTCTTGATCATTTAGTCATCTGCCATTTGAAGACTAAA
The DNA here is from genome assembly GCA_009801035.1 of Oophaga pumilio. Classification (NCBI taxonomy): domain Eukaryota; kingdom Metazoa; phylum Chordata; class Amphibia; order Anura; family Dendrobatidae; genus Oophaga; species Oophaga pumilio. The sequence continues at coordinate 68,076 of VIAB01003304.1, forward strand.
ATATCTTCCACTTAATAGAAAGTCATGATAAGATCATGACAGATTTATTAAACAGACCCCTATGACTAATGCCATACAGTTGCACCAATCCCTTTGTAGACATTCATATTATAAAATAAATACATTATTGAAAGGAAATATATCAGTACGTTTTTGCTACCACATCTGAGAGCAACATAATGTAGGGAAAGAGACCCTGAATCCTACGATGTATTACATAGTTTACTGGGTGCAGCAGTTGTGAAACAATCAGATCCTTTAGATTTAGAATGAAGCAGAGCTGAGGAAGCTAACACCGCCCACACCAGGCTCTGTATATACAAAGTCCATAAACAGTGAGGTGCTTATTACAGGAGGGGGCGTTGCTGGACTAGACCTGGCAATTTAATCTCTTAGTGATAAATCCTTCACAATTAGTAAACAGCAGTATGCTCTTTGACAAGTGACATTTGAATTTTTGTTTTTAAGCGTTCATATCCTGCTGTCTTCAGATTACATAGCAAAACCTGCTGACAGATTCCCTTTAAAGAGAACCTGCAATCACGGTTAGGCATACTAAAATCATAATTAAATGTTTTGGTCTCCATGCATCGGGGCGGGACTTCTATTTATGATTTTAAAATGGTCAGACTGCAGATTTGTTCACTATAAAATTGAATCAGTATATCCTTTAGTTTAGTATGCATAACCATGATGACAGGTTCTCTTTTTTTTTTTTCCCCACAGAATATATGTAAAATTGGAGATTAGGAATGAATCCATAAATTATGATTCCATGTGCACAAAGCTTAAAGCTAAATGTGTGTTAATGGCTGCTAAACTTGTATGCGCTCACTTTTACACAGAAACTTTGTGGTCATTTGACACTTATTGGCCGTTTTAGGGTAGTGTACAATACGAACCCGGCCTATCCGCAAGTCAGGGTACGCATTGAACTAAAATAACCCCAGTTTTTGCAGTTGTTGAACGACCTTTCTGTCCACAGGGAAACATTGTGGTCGCCCACAAGTAATGATTAAATTAATTTTATCACAGCTTATGTGTGACCACTTGTGAACCTAGCTTTGGAGGTCTGAATTATTATAAACTTGATTTCTCCATTAAGAAATATTACTGTGAATACAATTACCTAAAATGTAAGTTCTTGCTCATTAAAAATAATCCTAAATCTTTGGCTGGCCTTACACATTAGATGGCTGTAGGCTGAACAAAGCTTCGGTCAAACATTCGTCCAACAGCCATCTCAGCCGACTCTGCCTTACACGAGTACTCAGTCGGCCGGGCGCTTCTGTGCTCTCTATGAGAAAGCCTCTGACTGACATGTTGACCCGTGGCTTATCTCAGGGGACAGCACAACAATGCAATTGGCAGTCCGAAATCGGGCATGGGTGATACACATCTCTCCCAACCATCAGTTGGCCGTCACCCCCATTCCTATTTGACCCGTCAGCCAAACACATCATTATTGACGGATTCAGTCAACATTAATCTACTGGATATGGGGTCCTCTAGTTATAGCAAGCGCCAAATGAACATTCATGTCACACTAAGAAAACTATCTCATCTACATGGATTGCCTAGTTTCTTGATATTACGTTCAAGCCAACCAATTAGTGAAGAGCACCATAGCCCAAAACATGTGTTCATCTAGTGCACTGACTGTTCCTTTGATGTTTCCTACATATGTACCGTTTTGTTGGTCTTCCCGTTGTCTTCTTACTTTTGCTCTTGACACCGTACAAAAGAATGTGTATATTTCGGGTTTTCCTCTATGCCTTTTCATTTATAATTGTTGGTGATCATTTAGGCCATCTGAGAAAATTTTAACATAAAGTGTTTTTAACAAGTTTCTACATTAGTGTCTCATCTAAACTGACATTCCTGGGCTATTTCTGTTTTACAAAGGCTGACAGCTTCTAAAAATGTTATGATAAGTCTGTTCATTCTAGATGACAGCATTTAAAAACTCTCATCTTACAAAAAAAAATAAGGAAGCTAATGTCCAATACGTTAGTACTAGACAGGCTGTCAAAAAAGGTGCAACATTTGATTAGTCAAGATCAGGTTTGTAAATCGACTTCGTCCTTTTATGTCTAAAATCTGACAATATGTTAAAATCCTCCCATATATAGCAGTGCCAGCACACCCTGGTACTAGAGGCATTTTTAAGATCACACACTTCAGTGATGCTGCGTTAATTCTGGAACATTTTTGGGTATCTCATGGAATATTTTAATACTTATTTGCCTTGAATTCACATGTAAGATTAAACTTTCTGTAACAAAGTCTAAGGCTACCTTCCCACAATGAGTTTTTGGTGAGATTTTTATTCTGTTCTTATTTTCAAAAAAAATTAATTACGGTAATCTATTTTACTTAATGGGTACAGAAATGGTGCAGAAAATCTGCAACATCAAAAGCTCATCGTGGGAACGTAGCCTTACAATTAATAAATTTTAGTTTATCCTGTATTATACAAAAGTGTCTCAATATTATTCATATCCTTGGTGCACCCATTTATGAAGCTGTGCCCTACGAAAATGTAAGGTGAGGCTTCTCGAGATGTTGTCATTCATATTTCGGACACTTGATTCCATTAAATATAGATCGTGCTTGGCCGGGAATTATATTATTACCTGTGCCTGGGCAGAATTTGAGGTTAATATATTTATCTCTTAGCAAGCATGGATTCTGATCATTTATACGGTAATTAGGCCACGTGCACACGTTCAGTATTTGTCCTGTATTTTACATCAGTATGTGTAAGCCAAAACCAGGAGTGGGTGATAAATCCAGAAATGGTGACGTGTTTCTATTATACTTTTCCTCCGATTGTTCCTCCCCTTGTTTTGGCTCACAAATACTGACCAAATACTCAACGTGTGCATGTGGGCTAAGCGGCGATTTACTAATGAAAATGTACTAGAATTCCGTCTCAAGTAGTGCGAGAATTCTTGACTGCCATTTCCCACATTTATTAAAGGATAATTCTCATTTATATAAATAGGTATTGTCCGATAGTGCTTGTAAATTCAAGCAATTTTGTAAGTTACCGCTTATTAAAATTTTCAGCTGTTCTTGATATATTAACACTTTTGATTAAAGCTCATTGCCTTGGAGACCGACCACCTCTGCAAATCAGCAGGGCATGCTTTTCTTTTGTGCTTGTAAGCTCTGTTTTGATACTGAGCAGGATGACTGGAGCTTGCCGTTGCCTCCTAATCCCGACCAGCTTCAGCACAGTGCTTACGAGCAAGACAGCAGAGGTGGTCGGTCTCCTGGGCAACAAGCTATAAACAAAAAGAATAGCTGCAAATTTAAAATAGCAGTAAATTACGGAAGTTCTTGGTTTTCCAAACACTGACAGTATCCATCCATCCATGGTTGGAAATATCCCTTTATAGGTATTAGACACTTTTTGCCCTCACTAGACATTTTTGGAAAGTTTCTAGAAAAGCGGTTGCTGCTAGGGCTGTTTCTAAAATCCGCCCATTTACCAAAGTGCTTCATCTTTTATGGCTTAAATCATTAACATACACCAAATGTATCATCCAGCATGAGCCACTGTGATGAATGTTGTGTAATTTAGGACTGTCTATTCTGTCTGTTGCACAGTAGTAGGAAATCCTGCCCTCCGTGCACGTTCACATGTTGCATTTTTTTAATGCGTGTTTTCTGTGCAGAAAAAAACAGCATTTCACAACATAAAACACATCCAATAAGCTATGTGTGAACATACTTAGTCTTAAATCATTTTTCCACACACATCTCGCACAAGCCCCAGTGAGAATGGTGAAGAAAATTCCAAGTGATGTAGATAAGGAAATATAATTCTTGCTCATGACCTGACCACATTGATCCAGCTGATTAGACAAGTCAATGGAAATTCAGCACAGTAATCATTTGACTGATAATGGGTCAGAAATGGCATGGTTCAGCAGAATATGCCTCCTAAATTTAATAGGATCTCTGGAGACGGCATCCACTCTTGCTGTCGACATGAAGTTGTATCAAGCAAGGATAAAATAAACAAGACTTTTCATTCTTTGATAACGTGTCTCAATCTGTAAATAGTGATAGATGTTCACTTTAAATGGGCAAAATCATAGTCAAAGATCTTCAAGGATGCTAAAAATTTTGATCATAAGATCCGCAAGTTGGTCTGTATAAATGCAAACACTCTGGTAATTTAATTACCAATTTAAATGTTGGTGCCCCACTTCTTCACCTAGTGACTACCATTGCACTTTGATCTCAATATCAGGGAATAATTTCAATGTATACAGACCTTGTTCAATTCTTTTTTTTTTTTATCCCCTTAGTTACAGAGCCAATTCTGGCCTTAAAGGGGTTGTCCACTACTTTAAATTAAGAAATTAACCCCCCAATGTATCCCCCCGGGGCCCCTAATGAATTTCTAAATACCTCATGCTGCCTATACTGCATGTGAGAGGCGCTATTGCTGGCAGCTCACAGGCAGCACGTGACCCAGCGCTGACATCACGATCAATGAGCTGGGAGCTGGCTGGCATCCAATGTACATATCGGGTAACTAAGCACCGCGCGGCACCTAGTTACCCGATATGTACACTGGATACCGGCTTCCATATCTCTACAGCAGAAGCTGAGAGCCGGTATCTAGGGTACATATTGGGTAACTAGGTGCCGCGCGGTGCTTAGTTACCCGATATGTACCCTGGTTACCGGCTTCCAGCTTGTATTGTAGAGTGCTGAGAGCCGGTATCTAGGGTACATATCGGGTAACTAGGTGCCGCGCGGTGCTTAGTTACCCGATGTGTATATTGGATACCAGCGTGCTCGCTGGTCCTGATCGCTGCTGAGTCTGCCCATGTGACAGCTCACCAGCGATCAGCTAACGATGTCCCAGCGATACCATCCATGTCGTATCGTTGGTGGGATCGCTGGGACATTGAAGAGTGTGACGGGACCCTTACTCTCAATCCCATCCACAAGGTCATTAATAAAGAGTTTAAAAAAAAATCGGTCCTAGCACAGATCCCTGCTGGGTGGAACTCCTAGTAATAACACATCTTCCAGAATGTATCATATGAACTGTACAAGGAAACTGAAAGGTCCTTTATGCGCTTGGCGTCATCCATCTTAGAAATCCAGAGAGAGAGATGAGAGGAGGGCCATCTTTTATCCCACCTAAATGGGATACACAATCTGACCGCCAAGACAAGATGATTTAAAATGGAGCATTTGTAGGTTTGTGGTTCAATCTCACAGTGATTGAGAATGATCAGTACCAGGACTAATTCCATGGTCAAACCAGTAATCTTATGGGTTACTTTCAGGATTGTGTTCCAAAACCGAGAAAGAATTGTACATGACCAAAAGATATGAAGAGTGGAACCAGTTTCCTAAACACATCTCCAACACAAGTAACTCCCGGGAACATAGCATGAAGTCTTGTAGTCACCATATACCGATGGAACAAGAGCTTGATTTATGTCGTAGGAGATAAATATATTGCATCTCTTTGGCATCGTAGAGAGTAACATGGATGATACATAGTCTCATTTGGTTCTATGTATGAGGTTAGTCATCTTCGTAGTATTCTATTGGGTTTCTCTGCCTAACATAAATCCCGTTTGATTCAGAGGAATGATGCTTTGCAACAAAAATGGTGCAAGCCTAAAAACAGTATTTTAGTAAGGAGCTTTTTGTCTGCAGTAGGCACAGGTTGGACAATAGATTGAACATTTGCATGGGGTCTTTCCAAATTTATGAATTATCAAAATGTGGACTCTTAATGTATATATTGGCTGAGAAGAGTAAGTAGCACTCTGAATACTTTGAGATCTAAGGCGAGGGTTTTGTAAAGAGTCTCATAATAGAACAAGGAGAATTGTCCGATCTGGATGTTTTCATCAGATGATAATCTTTTTTTCCATCCCTTTTCAGTACTGCTCATACTGGGTCTTCCATTACTGAGAAACAACTGTTTTCTTTTCTGCTTGCTTTAGATGCACCGTGTACTAATTTGAATTGGTCACACAATACTTTTTATGCAGTCATGTAGTCATCTGCAGAGTAATTGCTTGGCAGATAATCATTTTGTGGCATCCATTGAGAACTTAGTAGACAACTGTAAAATGCATTCACTTTCTTGACCTAGCAAAACTTGTGAACTGATGCACTAAACTCTGGCTAAGACCCATTCACATGTCCATGTTTAAACACGTACGTGAAAAAATTGTACCAGTGTAGTTGTTGTTTTGGATCAGTGTCATAGTGTATGGCCTGTGTTTCCATTTTTACCATCAGTGTGTCATCAGTGTTTTTCACGATGGGTAAATTACAAAGCTTCTCCTAGTTTTTGCAATGTTAAATACGGATGTCACACAGCAGCCATGTGCTGTACATGTTTTCCACGGACCCATAGACTTATACCTGCTGTTTTCATCTATGATGGTGGAAATAAGGACATGTGTCTTTGAGATTTGCTCGGACAGACAGTTTGTAAAAAGCCACGGATTTGTGAATAGTACCATAGATTAAAATGAGTACTTGTTCCATCTTTGAAAAAATGGATAGAACATGTACGTGCAACACAAACCTCTGAATAAGGCCTAATAGAGAATTTTTCATATTAGGGACCACTTTCTGTTATCTCCAAATGCCTTAACGGGAACCTGTCACTAGAAAAAAAAATCGCTGTTCACCTGCAGAAATGGAATTAATCTGCAGGATAATAGCGTTACTAACCTGCCCGGCGCCCCCACTTTGCTGAATGCTGCGGGGAGAAAATGAACTTTATTCCTCACCAGCAGTTTGGTTTCAATCACGGTGCCTGCGTTGGTTCAGTCACCACTCTGTGTATAGAGCCAGTGTCAGTCAGTGCCGGTGGTGCGGTTACAGCCGCCAATCTGTATTTTCTGAGCGGTGACTGAACCTGCACCCGCACCTCCCTGAACACTTCCTGGGGGGAATAAAGTTAATTTTCTACCCACAGCTTTTGGCTATGTTCTGGCGCCGGGCAGGATTCGGGCACGCTATCTGCAGGTTAATAGCATTTTTTTCTGGTGACCGGTTCCCTTTAAAGTAAATGAAAATACTTTTTCCAAGGACTATGAATATAGATTTGTTCTGATTTTCTCTGTACCACTTCATAATTCTAGCATTGTAGACTGTGTATTTAAGAAATATATAGAACATGTAATAAACATATTGATAACTGGAATAATGCAAGTGATATACTGTAGATGATAAGTTATAAAACATTATTAAAATTTATATTGGTATTTAGGATTACTGATTTAGCACAATTTCTACCAATGTGCTAGCATATGCATACATCTACACAGTCTCAGGTCTTTTACACAGAAACAAAGCTGTCTGTCCATTTTGCAAGAAGAATTGTGTTTGTAATGGTGTAAAGTTCTTAGATTTTCATTGTGATTGAATGCTAATATAAAAAAGGTCACTGGCTTCGTGAGATTGACCAGATCAATAAAGAATGCTTTATTCTATCCATTTATGAAACATTCTGTAATCAGTCATCCTATTCTATAACCTCTGAGGATTACATTATTAACCCCTCAGTAAAGAGGAAATTAGTTGACTGAGAAATATTATGGGTTTTCTAGTTACATGTTACTGATGGGTCATCTGTGATCCCTTCTCAGTAAAAACACAGGATGTATGGATGTATGGCACTGATTTTTTTTCTCCTCTTCATTTATCATCTCTTAAAATAAATTGTATTTTTGTCAATAAAATCCCATTAAATACTCAGACTTACTTTACCCCTCCTGTACTGAACTTCCACTTGTGTGGAACTTCACAAGATGGAGTTGTAAGTGGACTCATCAACTGTTTTTACAATCAGTCCTTTGTTTTTATTTTTTTAATGTTTGCTTTTTTTATTTTTGTTTTCACCACTGTGCTCTTGATGTTTTTGCCATATGTTTTGCTTGCATGTCAGAGAAACTGCCAATATACATACTAAATCTGTCGAAAAACGGATGAAAAAACTGATGCGACGGATCCGATTTTTTTACAGATCCGCTAGTCGGATCCGTCGGAAAAACAAATCTGTCACATCAGTTTTTCACAATCTGCGATGGATCCGTCGAGCCAACGGATTGTGACTGACGGCAAAAAACTGATGTGTGAAAGGGGCTTAATAGAGCAGATTCACGGGGTGCTGAAGCACATTACTGGTAAATAATGCCTAACCTCTGTTGAACCACTCACTAGTTGCAGAGTTCCAAACTGCCTCTGGGAGTGACGTCAGTACCAGAACCGTGAGCGAGAAGCTTCATGAAATGGGTTTCCATGGTCAGATAGATGCACACATGAGTGAAATCACCAGGTGCAATGCCAATGGTAGGCAGGAGTGATGTAAGGCAATTGACCCTGGAGTAGTATAATGTGTTTTCTAAAGGGATAAATAATGTTCCCCTATTTGAAAGTTTAATGGGCAAATGTGAATTAGGCAAACATCTGGAGAACATTATCTACCGGAATACACAGTGCCTGCTATAAAATTTGATGCCTTGAGAAATAATGACTTATGGAGATTCTTCAAGGTTTTGACTGTGCCCCATGTGTCCATTTGAAGAATATTAATGTTTAACAGCTGAAATGTAAGGTAATTTTTCTTAGAACAAACTGTCTTGTGAGTGTACCTGAGAATACTATTTATGTTCATTATGTCTTGGATACTGTATTTTTCACCAGTTTTCCCTATGCAGGCTCTCAATTATTCAGTTTTCTCTGAGCTGGTGCTTGGAGACTAGCTGCTATGGTGTTTCCTATGTACACTTCACAGACATGGGGGATTCTTGCACTTCTTTGTAGCAGACAGCCAGAAGCAGCAGCATAGAGGTCATTTTACAGCAGTTTTAAGCTGTGTAGCTGTGAATCCAGCATGAAGTAAAATATTTTGTTTAGAAACTGCAGCACTATCTGCTTTTTTCTCTCTGTGTGCCGAGTGCACTTCTTCCCCATTTTCCTAGAATTTCAAAGTCTTTGTAACCGGACTCCTCGCTATGCTGAACGCGCATCTTCCTTTGACTAAGACTGTTTTGAGCCGTCTTTCTGAGTGGATGTTGAGTAAGTGGGATGACAGGAGGATTGGCTCATGAGCAGAGAAAGAAGCAGATTTCTCTGATGAGATTATTACAAAGTTTCTCACATTTGCCTGTACTATTCTTTATGTAAAGTTTGTTAAAACAAGGATCATTTAAATTATGGAAATATATATTCATGCATTTTAAATCAATTTTCTCCAGTATTATGACTTGGAAATATAGGGATGTTGAATGTTTACACGTGGTTTGGACATGTTTTCTGCGCCTCATGCCGAGATGGTGTCTATGATAGCTCATCAGTGATCTTCATTATTTAGCACAAATATGGCTTTCAGCTCCTTAGTAAGACCTGTTTGCTCATTTCCTGGGGTTTGCTCTCATGTCCAAAGCACTGCTCGTGTTCCAAATGTTTCTTTCAAGCCTGGAAGCGGAAGCCCCCTGCAGTGCTAAGAGGAGAGGCAAGATGTCAGATCACACTTGCCCTGTCACTGTCATTTGTAACATCATTCAGTAGGCTAGCCTGGCTTCTGACAGCCTTTAACAACCTTCCTAAAGCTTATCTCCCCAGTGCTATAGAAACAGAATAGAAAGTGACAGCTCGTTCAGAATCTCGGCTAAAAGGGAATGTGTATGTGGGGTTTCCTAGGGCTGGCTTTTGTCACAGCTGTGTTGGCCACCTTCCAGGGTCATGTACATGACTGACAAGCCACCTGTAAAAGCCATCAATCTGTTATTTTGTATCTTTATGCATATCACTATGCACATGTAATGTGGATTTAGCAAATCCTTCTTGAAATGCAATTTCAGAGGCTATTTTTAACCTGTCAATGCAATTGGTTAGTTTTGCCACCCTTAATGAGAGATTCATAATCTCTATTTCAGGCTATCGTTCAGTAATCCCATGTTGAGTGTCGTTCACGGCTATAGATATTACTTTGTAATCATAGCCGCCGTCTGAAGTGTGCCGTGTTTACCACTGAGATTTTCATTATAGTTCTGCCTTTTTTCAGCGCATCTCAACACTTGCAATTGGCTGTTAGAAAAAAACAGGCGTAATTTCTAAACCGTTTTAACAATATTTTGTATTAACATCTTTTGAATTAAAACTGAAAATAAATGTACAGTAAAATTACTTTTTTTTTCTTAAAATATATTGGTGTACTTCGGCAAAAATCTATAAATCCTATTGCTGACTAAATACTTTTGGACCTTTTATACGATAGGATAGAATAGAAAATCATGCCTTCTGATAATATAGATGAAATTAAAATTTGTCTCACATACTGTTAGATGAGCCGAAGTGACCCCTGTCTGCCAAGTACCATGGTATATCACAGTGACTCATGTACTACTAACTGAATTAGACTAAACGTAGCATCCGTCCTGTCGCGCCCTAACATTTAGTTAGCCAAAAGGGTTACATGATATATACGGTATGTGCTAATATAACAGACATGATCAGGGGTGGACGCACTGCATGTGCAGCCTAACTGGGGTTCATAGAGTAGGGAGGCCAACTGACCCCATAGTTGGTTACAATTATGCACGGTCTTAAATCAATCACAGTTCACCATCTTCTCTGCTGTGTCTTTTCCATCATCTTACTCTTCTGATAACACTGGGCATTGGGAAACTCATAGACTTACCGTATTTTTCTGACCATAAGACGCACCCCAAATTTTCAGAAGGAAAATAGGGAAAAAATAATGTGTCTATTGGGGGTCCGTCTACAGTCTGAATTCAGCTTACCAGGGGGGACTGGCACACGTGGAGGAGTGGTCACGGGTTTTTCTGTGCTCCAGGTTTGTGCGGTGGCCTCCAGGAAATGCCATCCCAGGCTGGTGCGGCGGCGGTGCGGTGGGCTCCGCCGGCATTTTGCGACAGGTTCGGCATTGGTGCTCTGGTGCAGCGGGGCTCTGCCGGCATTTTGCGACAAGTGCGGCAGTGGTGGGGCTGAGTGGTGCTCTGGGGCTCTGCCGGCATTTTGTGAAAGCACGAAAGCCCCCGTAGATCCATTGCTGCAATGCAATGGCCTCCGGGAAAATGGCCGCAGTGGGCAGCGCATGCTCAGATTGAGATCTCTGCAACGAGATCTCGTCTCCCAAGATCTCGGGGCGAGATCTCAATCTGCGATGCGGTGGCCTCCGGGAAAATGGCCGCGAGGGGCGGCGTATGCCTCCGGTGGCCATTTTCCCAGAGGCCACCACATCGCAGCAATAGATCTGTAGGGGCCTCTGGGCTTTAACAAAATGCTGATGGAGCCCCTCCCACACCACAGAGCACTGCTGCAGCACCACAGAGCACCGCCCCCACACCACAAAGTACCACCGCTGCACCAGCCTGAAAAAGGAGCATGCATCACCATGCAGCGTCGGATCGGGACTGCCGCCACAGTATTTGTAAGTATATTCCGACTATAAGACGCATCCCCATTTTTCCCAAAAAAAATTTGGGAAAAAAGTGCGTCTTATAGTCCGAAAAATACGGTATATTGAGAGCTTGTGACCGTTAGTTTTGACTTTCAGTCAGTCAAGAGCTGTGGTCAAAAGATAGTGGAATGGCACCAGAGTGTTATTGGGAAGAGCAGAAGGCTGCGTCTCGTAAATATTTTACTAGGGACAGGAAGCAGACATTAGTGATACCACTCTGGCGGTGAAATAAAATATATATATATAATTGGAGTGGTGCTTTAATTTTTTTTTTCTTCTAGCTGATTTTATACAGTAATCAAGCTCTGGACTTGTAACATGGAAGGCATAAACAGTAAAGGAGTTGTCCACTGCTAAGACAAACCCCTCTTGATCAAAATGTTTTGCCCGCCCATAAAATAATAAAGCTTTTACTCCCCTCCAGTGCCGGCACTGTTCCCACGGTGTCAGCACTCACTTTCCCGTGACTCTTGTGCGGTTGTTGTGCACGTGCCCCCGGGGCCCAGTCGGCGCTGGCGTCACTGTCTCCACCTTCGGACAAATCGAACATGAAGAGAAAGTCTGGGCTACAGCTGATCTTGGACTTCCACTTCATGCTTAATTCGACAAGAGGCAGGGACAATGACACCAGCGCACAATCAGCACAACAACCCCATGGGAACGCCGGGAGGTGAAGAGTGCAGAGACACCTGAAATGCGTTGCTGCTGGTCATGTGACTTTGCCTCTCTGACTATTTATGTCATTCATATTGCTTATGTGAATAAAGAATCACAGTTTGCGGAGTTGGAGTCTCTTCGTTTTGCATATTTTTTATAACTCAACCCTGGCTTGTACTTCTCAACAACTCTGTCCCTGACTTGTTTGGAGATATCCTTGGTCTTCATGGTGTTGTTTGGTTAATGCTGCCTCTTGTTTAATGGTGTTGCAGCCTCTGTGGCCTTTCAGAAAAGATGTTTATATACTGACAGACCAGATGACATTTAGATTGCACACAGGTGGGCTTCCTGTCACTAAGCATGTGACTTATGAAGGTAATTGCTTGCACCAGAAATTTTTAGGGGCTTCATAATAAAAGGGGTGAATACATATACACATGCCAATTTTCAGTTTTTTTAGTCCATAAATTTAACATATGTCTATGTCTTTCTCACTTCATTTCACCAACTTAGACTTTAGTGTTGATACATCACACACAAATTATATTACAAAAAATATTTAAACAATGGTTGTAATGTGACAAAATACCGTATTTTTCAGATTATAAGACACACTTTTTTTTCCCCCAAATTTTGAGGGAAAATGGGGGTGAGTCATATAATGCGGATATACCTTACTGGCCACGGTGGAGCAGCGTCCCATGGTCGCGGCTGGAGGAGGAAAGAGGGGAGCATGGGATGAGGGGGTGTTCGGATGTGCGATACACCGCTGCGGGTGTCCGTCCGGTACTTCGGGTGTCTGGTGCTGCTGCATGGGCTCTGCTGACATTTCATGAAAGGCCAGAGCTCCCGCAGTTCCATGGTTTCCTATGTGGTGGACTCCGGGAAAATGGCTGCCGGGAGCAGTGCGCGCGCAGATGGAGATCTCGGCACCAAGATCTCGGGAGATAATATCTCAGTGCTGAAAGCTCATCTCTTAAGATCTTGGTGCCGAGATCTCCATCTGCCCATGCGCCGCCCCCGGCAGCCTTTTTCACGGAGTCCACCGCATAAGAAACCATGGAACTGCGGGGGCTCTGGCCTTTCACAAAATGTCGGCAGAGCCCCCAATCGGACACCAGCAGCGATGCGCACCGCCCATCCGATCACCCCCCTCTTACCAGCCTGCGGCCTGCAGCATCACTCCACTCTTGCCTCCTCCAGCAGCGACCCTGGGACCCCGCTTCACTGCAGCCACCACCTCGGTAAGCAATAAGATGCATGGATTGTAAGAAGCACCACCATTTTATTAAAAAAAAGTTTTTTTTCTATTTTTCTCCTCAAAATTTGGGGCGCGTCTTATAATCCGCAAAATACTATAAGTAAAAAGCCAAAGGTGGTGAAGATTTTCACAAGCTGCTGTATAAGAGATTTCTCTACCTAAAGATCTAAATTACATTTTTAAGGTTAAATCCCTATATTCCTGTACAACATTGATAAAAAGAAAGTGTTAAAAAAACAAAACAAGTGGTACTGTTCTTTTTAAACCAGATAATGGTACTTTTGGCAGTGTGGACAGGTGCCAAATCCTGCTGGAAAATGACATTTCCATCTCCTAAAAGCTTGTCAGCAGAGAGAAGCATGAAGTGCTCTAAAATTTCCTGGTAGACAGTTGCGCTGACTTTGCGCTTGATAAAACACCGTGGACTTACATGTGCTAAAAAGTTGTCTAAACCCTTTGTCTGGCAGCAGCCTATTCCCCTCTCCATTTTGAGAATATATTCATGATCTGGTAAGGCTAAGGATTATAATCGGACTGATAGAAACTCCCTCCTCTGTTTTAAAGGGAATCTGTCACCCCAATTTTGCCATATCAACTAAAGATATGGCTGAATAGTGCTTCCCATAACAAAGCTATCGGTATTTACCTTATATCATGATACCCCCGTTTTCGTATCAAAATACCTTAGTAAAGTTCGTATTTGGCGCTGTCAATCAGGGCGGTCAGGTCAGGAGGATGGCGTTTTCTATTCCCCCCCCCCGCTTGCGTAGGGCCGTCTGTGAATCCCACAGACTGCGTTTGGCTTCCCGAAATTGTGCATTTCAAATTCGGCCCCGCGCATGCGCAGTGTGCTTTGCCAAACAGTGGGCAAAGCATAAAATCATTACAGCGCATGCGCTACGCTTTCCTTGCCCCAGAAATAACTGCTTGCCTTGGACGACTTCCGGGGCAAGGAAAGAGTAGCGCATTCGCTTTAATGATTTTATGCTGTGCCCACTGTTGGGCAAAGCACACTGCGCATGCGCGAGGGCCGAATTTGAAATGCGCAATAGTGGGAAGTCAAACGCCGTCTGTGGGATTCACAGACGGCCCTACGCAAGCGATGCCGAGGAGCGGGGGGGAGGACATAGAAAACGCCGCCGACCTGACCGCCCTGATTGACAGCGCCAAATACGAACTTTACTAAGGTATTTTGATATGAAAACGGGGGTATCATGATATAAGGTAAATACCAATAGCTTTGTTATGGGACGCACTATTCAGCCATATCTTTAGTTGATATGGCAAAATTGGGGTGACAGATTCCCTTTAATTGCTATAATGCTGGCCATGTTAATTGCTGACAATGCATGCGCTCATCTATCTTATGTGGTCTTACCCGTATAGCCGTATTTATGCCTAGTGTAGAAACCATATTGTATGAGTGAATACAAGGTTAGCCATGTTCTTTAACATACATAACGTTAAATAGCACATACAGACAATGTGTTTTATAATGATTGGTTATAGGTTTGGTGCTGGGTATCTAGCGTATTTTGCTTTTTCAAGTTCCATCATTTATACATAAATTAAACATTAAGCTTCCATCTACTTAATGAAATGTGACATAGTAATCACTCAGCATGTACTGTCATTAGGGTATAAGGAGACCTTAAACCTTTGACTTTTGGAGGAGATTTAATTTGTCAAAAGTTGCCCCCAATATACATGTTTGTGAATAGTGACTCAGATTCCTCAGCAGAGTCTCGCTTTATTTCAGAGACCATTAGGCACATCTATTAAAAACAACAGGACAGCAGCCACAATAGTTTATTTTATTGGGCTGCCCGCAGCAGGGCTCCTGCTCTGAAACAACAGGCGGCAAGATGCCTAATGTGCACAGTGGGCATAAAATAGACAGGGGTGATTCACAGGCAGAAGAAATGTTCATCGCTAACAGTTGGGAAAAGGGAACAGTGCTTTTATCTAGTTTACATAGTTTATGTGGATTAAATGATTGGGTTTTCAATTATTGCATGGCAATTAATAAAACCAAACAAGGTTTCAATATGTAATCATTTACATGGGAGAGTACGTTCTATTTTATGTTGTAAGTGTTAAGAGAAGTACTAACTTGCTATTCTCTGAAATACAATATGATAATTTCAACTGCCATAGAAATCTGAACTTAAAGGGTATCTGTCCCAGGTTTTGTGACCTCATCCAAGAGCAGCATAATTTAGGGAAAGATACCCTGATTCCAGCCATGTGTCACTTAATTTACTTGGTGCAGCAGTTGTGATACAATAAGAGTTCTTGGATGTAGCAAGCAGCAGAGCTCAGAAAGCTAACACCACACACAACCCAAAATTTCTACGTGCATTGTATGTTGACAATAAGTTGATAATCAGCGCTGGGGGCTTGGTTGGACCAGGAGGCACTTGAGCAGCTTGTCCGGCTGTTAAAAAAAACACTTTCTCCTGCTGATAGAACACGTCTTAATGTATAGAAACCACACGCAGCCTCATAAGTGACACGTCACTAAAATCAGTGTCTCAGCCCCTACCCCATGCTGCTCTCAGATTACATGACCAAAGCCTGCTGAAAGATTCTCTTTAACATTGATGCTGCAAAATCTGTACCTATACCACCACCGTAAGGAATTTTATCATAGCGTTGTGATCAGGCTTGGGCTGGCCCAAAGGAGAATCTTCCAGTGGGCTTCTGTGCAAGAGTAGCCCACCACTCTCTTGTTTGAGGAGTATTTGGCATAGTATACTAGAATCACTATGTATAGACCGATATGGCCCGCTAGCTGATAACATTTGGCCCGTGAGGAAGGCAGGCCTCCCACACCTGTCCTGCAGTCTGAGAAGCTGTGCACCGTGAATGTAATGTTACTTGCCCTCACTTCTTTAGACCGCCCACTGCACTGTCCAATCAGAGAAGAGAAGTCCCAGTAGGTGACCAGACTAGAGATGCTTCTGTGTAAGGATGGAAAAGACCTTTCTTCTATACCTAGTAAATCCCCATGTGACTGCAGCTTGCTGCTGTGAGGAAGGGGTGGGAGAACTGTACTCCCTGCTGCTGTGAGGGAGGGGTGGGAGAACTGTACTCCCTGCTGCTGTGAGGAAGGGGTGGGAGAACTGTACTCCCTGCTGTGCCATTCAGAAACTCTGCAGGGAGTCCTCACACATACTGCTCTCCTGGACTGAAGATTACAGCACTGCAGGTTTGCTTACATTTTCATTCCATGCCACTTGTTTTTCCTTTGCTACATTCTTGGGGCTTTTGATATCAGTCGCGTCGAATTGCTAGTGTGCTTCAGTTTTACTTGTTTCATTAGGAATGGGGTCCTTCATAAAGTGCCTGAATCTAGTGGTCTTCCCTGTGAGGTCACTCACCCCTGCAGCAGATAGTGTGTGTACCTGAAGGAGTAATGTCCTTTCCCTGGTGTTGTACTGGAGAGGCACCATTTCAGCTACTCTGCGGTGCCACAGTCATATTCAGATTCATAAAAGGAGTTTTCTGGTTGAAAATGACAAGTCTGCACTCACTCCATGTGACTGCAGACTTGTGAATCTTCCCAGCGCACACTGCTGGCTGTGAGGACGCACTGCTGTCAGCGCCGGGAACAGCGGTCACGTGACCACCCGTATGCGATATGCAATCTCCTGGCCAGAACCTGACTAGACTGTTTCCGACCTCGTGCAATATACTACTATTGAGCATGCCAAAAACAGTCTAGTCAGGTCCTGGCCAGGAGTTTGCATAATGCATACTTAAAGTCACTGTTCTCTGCGCTGACAGCGGAGGATCCTCACAGCACTAAGTGCATGCACTGGAATGATTCACAAGTCTGCAGTCACACAGACTTCTCAACATATGATGTACTTACGGTATATTTGTTAATGAGGAATAACGTCCTCAATAGTAGACCTTGTTTTAACCCCTTAACGACCAATGACGGATCTATCCGTCATTGGATGCCTCCCCCTGTTTGGTGCGGGCTTCAACGATGAGCCTGCACCTTTCCCAGTACATTTCAGTTGTTTTGAACAGCTGACATATGTCGAAAACAGCCGCGGGAGGAATCGCGATCCTTCCGCTGCTGTTAACCCGTTAAATGCTGCTGACAGCGGCATTTAACATGCATTTCAGGCAATCGTGCCAGAAATCCACGCATCGGTGATCCCCGTCCCGTGATCGTGGGTCACTGATGGGTTGGCATGAAAACCAGAGTTCTCCCTGAGACCTCTGTGGTTGTCACTGCTGGATTGCTATGAGCGCCACCCGGTGGCCGGCGCTCATAACAATTAAGGTATTCTGCTACATACAGGTGATCTGATCATCGCCTGTATGTATCAGAGCCAATCGGGTTATGGCAGCTTCTAGTCTCCCATGGAGACTATTGAAGCATGCAAAAAGCAAAAAAATAAAATAAATGTTTTTAGAAATATTGAAAAAATAAAAAATATAAACGTTTAAATCCCTTTTGCCCCATTAAAAATAAGACAATTAAAAAAATCAAACATGCACATATTTGGTATCACTGCGTTCAGAATCGCTTGATCTGTCAATAAAAAAAGGATTAGCCTGATCGCTAAACGACGTAGTGAGAATAAAAAGTCAAAACGCCAGAATTACTTTTTTTTTTGACGCCGCGACATTGCATTAAAAATGCATTCGAATGCAATAACATGCAAAATTGCATTAAAATGCAATAACGGGCGATCAAAAGATCATATCTGCACCAACATGGTATAATTAAAATCTTCAGCTCGGCGCTCAAAAAATAAGCGATCACCCGACCCAAGATTGTGAAAAATGGAGATGCTATGGGTATCGGAAAATGGCGCAATTTTTTTTTTTTTTAAACAAAGTTTGGATTTTTTTTTTCACCACTTTGATAAAAAAGGACCTAGACATGTTTGGTGTCAATGAAGTCGTAATGACCAGGAGAATCATAATGGCAGGTCATTTTTAGCATTTTGTGAACCTAGTAAAAAAGCAAAAAACAACTGTAAGATTGCACTTTTTTTTTGCAGTTTCACCGCACTTTGAGTTTTTTGCCTGTTTTCCAGTACCCGATATGTTAAAACCAATGCTATCATTCAAAAGTACAACTCATCCCGCAAAAAACAAGCCCTCACACGGCCATATTGATGGAAAAATAAAAATAAAAAAGTTATGGCTCTGGGAAGAAGGGGAGCAAAAAACGAAAGCACAAAACCACATTGTTTTTTAATTTTGGCGCTCTGTGTATTTGAGTTTGTCATCCTTGGTACAGACAAAGGCAGCATTTTATTCATTGAACAATCCACCCAGTTAATATAAATTTGTGATTGAGGATAAAGTCAGATTTGCAGGTTGGTGAAAAGTGGGTCCCTGGAGTTGGTTACTGGTGGGCTCTTGGCTCCCCCGTCTGACTCTGGGTGTGATCTTATGCAGCAAGGAGGCCATGGGCTGCCTTATGCTCAAGGACAACTGCTACATTTGTACCCTTAATACATTTTTGCCCCTGGTTGAAACCCACATTTATTTTTCTCACTTTTATGTGTTTATTGGACTGGTAATGTGTTTTTTTTTTTATTAATACCTCTACAATTTCCAATCATGCGACAAATAGCTGCAGCTTAAGAGTCCTCCAGCATCATTTTGTACATGTGAATAAATGTGACATGGCTTGGCAGCCTCTGAGGATAGTAGAACTCTAATCTTCTGCTTCATTACAGGGGTTTGTACTTATTGGTTGATTTCATTATTTTAACCCAACTACAAGTGCAAAACCTTTCATAACTTGTTTCCTTCTTCATATGCATAGCCTGCAGCTTGGAATAAATTGGCATGTAATGTTACAGTAAAAGTAGAAATAACTATTTTTCTCTGCATTTTGTGCTACCCCAGAGCTCTCTACTAACTCTCCATAATAGACCTTTCTTAGAGTACTAACTTGACCTTTTGTAGATTGTATTAACATTTAGGAATTTGTTTTGGTGTGCCATACTGATAGAGGCATTGCTGCGTCTCATACACGTCTGACAGGACCTTTTTACAAGTCTAAAGTGAAGTGTTTTGTTTTTCTTCATTCTTTTAGATATGTTCCATTTATTTCAAATGACTGCATCAAAAAGTGATTTATTATAGAATAGCGTTTTATTTTTTCCTGTATATCTCAAAACTTGAGCGTCCCAAAGATTGAGAATGCATGTTAATAGCAAATGTTCTATTTCTCCTATTGTAGAAATATTGTAATTTTAACCCCTTTACGATACATGATGTATATCTGTCTTATGTCATGTCCTTACCTTTGATGCAGGTTCATATACTGAGCTAGCATCTTTCTGTGAACATGATGGCTGGTTTACTCATCCATCATCTGCCTTTAGCAGCTGCGGCTGTTAACCTGTTATATCCCAACCACTGCTGTTAACCTGTTAAATTCAGCTGTCAATCTCTGACAGCAGCATTTAACACTTGCCGACAGGGGCGCGAATAATTCCATGCTCCCATCGGCTCGTGACGTGATCACGTGGGTGCTGATGGGTTGTCTTGACAATCAGGGGTCTGATGATGACTTGCCTGTCGTTACTACCCTCCTGTGAACGCTGGAGGCGTCATTTCAGGTAACTGTTCAGTTTAAGCTGTTGTCTGTGTTTACAATACATGAAGAGCGACACTATTTTTGCCATTATGTGACTTTTAGCCTTCATTTTTCACTAGCTTTCCACGCTGCAGGCTCCATCTTTAATTTTTAGTTGTCTCTGAGCTAGTAAGTGGGACTGAGAGTTTCCTATCCTTCTGTCTTCCTGTATCGCATTAGTAGCCACAGCAGCATGGAGGGCAATGTACATAAGTGCTGAGCAGTATGACTGTTAATAGTTGTGGGGTTGGATAAAACACTTACTAGAAAGTAAGCATTGATCTGCTTGTTAATTTTCTTAATGCCTATACCCCCCATAAAAATTAAACAGTGACCAAAAGGTGACAGGTACCAAAAGTGTTACCAGTTAAAACAAGCCTCATACTGCTCCATCTGCAGAACAAAAGTTATCGTCTGAATATTGCCACCCTAAAAAGTCATATGTTGTGCGAGAGTAGCAAATATAAAATACGGTGAGTCTGTTTAATTTTCATATTGACAATCATTTGCCCCTACAGAACGAAGGTAACGTGAATAGTTTTCTATTAAAAAAAAATAGCATTTTTCTTCTATTCCTGGATGAAATAAGCCTTCATACAGTTCCGCTGATGAAAAATTGTGAAATTTACGGCTCTCGGAAAGTGACAGCTCCAAAACAAGTGAGGTTTTTTCATAGTACGGTATATTAACTGTTCAAAAGTAATTAAAAATAAATATAATTATATTCATACTGATCTGCTGCATAAAGTTAACACTTTATTTATGGAAAACGGAAATCATGGGCCAGCATACCTGTTAGCATAAGAGCAATGTGTAGGAGCACGTTCACACTATGGCTTTATGCAGCACGACGAACAGCACAAAATTTTAATCGCAAAAAAACAGTGGCAGAACTATTGTTTTGGTTATAGTCCTTCCCATAAATGTTTAATAAACGTTTGTTAATAAATGCTATGAACCCCAAAATCATGTCACTGAGAAATGGAACTCGTCCTGAAAAAAAAAAACAAGCCCTCGTATGACTATTGCCAAAAAATAAAAAAAGTTATGGCTACTGTAATATAACAGTAGAAAAAAAAATAGTAATTTAGCATTAAGGCCAAAAGTGGAAAAATGGAAAATAAATGATCCATACACAATATTAAAATGAATATGTACAACTTATATTATAAAGACCAATAGTGCATAATAGTATAAGCTATGGAAGAAATGTATATGTATCTCTAGTAAAGTTTATTTCCTGTAAGGTACCTTGTTACCGATAACCAGTGTGCCTACTAGATATACTGTACAGACCAAAAGTTTGGACACACCTTCTCATTCAAAGATTTTTCTGTATTTTCATGGCTATGAAAATTGTAGAATCACACTGAAGGCATCAAAACTATGAATTAACACATGTGGAATTATACATTACACTTTACAAAAAAGTGTGAAACAACTGAAAATATGTCTTATATTCTAGGTTCTTCAAAGTAGCCACCTTTTGCTTTGATTACTGCTTTGCACGCAGAAAAGGTGAACGGATGGATTCTACATGCCTGGTTCCCACCGTGAAGCATGGAGGAGGTGGTGTGATGGTGTGGGGGTGCTTTGCTGGTGACACTATTGGGGATTTATTCAAAATTGAAGGCATAGTGAACCAGCATGGCTACCACAGCATCTTGCAGCAGCATGCTATTCCATCCGGTTTGCATTTAGTTGGACCATTATTTATTTTTCAACAGGACAATGACCCCAAACACACCTCCAGACTGTGTAAGGGCTATTTGACCAAGAAGGAGAGTGTTGGGGTGCTACGCCAGATGACCTGGCCTCCACAGTCACCAGTCCTGAACCCAATCGAGATGGTTTGGGGTGAGCTGGAGCGCTCACCGCTTCAATTTTGAATAAATCCCCAACAGTGTCACCAGCAAAGCATCCCCACTAGGGTTGAGCATTCCGATACTGCAAATATCGGGTATCGGCCGATATTAGCTGTATCTGAATTCCGATTCCGATACTTTTGGGTATCGGAAAGTATCGCTCAACCCTAATCCCCACACCATCACACCACCTCCTCCATGCTTCACGGTGGGAACCAGGCATGTAGAGTCCAGCCGTTAACCTTTTCTGTGTGCAAAGCAGTAATCAAAGCAAAAGGTGGCTACTTTGAAGAACCTAGAATATAAGACATATTTTCAGTTGTTTCACACTTTTTTGTAAAGTGTAATGTATAATTCCACATGTGTTAATTCATAGTTTTGAGGCCTTCAGTGTGATTCTACAATTTTCATAGTCATGAAAATACAGGAGAATCTTTGAATGAGAAGGTGTGTCCAAACTTTTGATCTGTACTGTACTATATATACATTTCACTTATTAAAGGGAACCTGTCATTGGGTTTTTCTACCCCAAGCTAATTCCATCTGTGTATGGGCGCTGTAATGCTGATTACATCCATATCTTTAATTTAGAAATCTGGATTAGGTTTCAGAGAAATGTATTGTTGAATTGTTATGCAAATGAGCTGCACGTGCAGTGGGCGGGCACTACACTTACAGCTCCGCTGCCTCTCCTCCCTATTGTCCCTGCCCACCACCTGTCTCCTGCCAGTGATTGACAAGTCACTTTTTTAGTCAAAATAGTAATTACAGATAACAGAAGACTGACCATCACCTCCAAACAGAAGACTGGTGTGTACTGGTGCAAACTAAGAGTAGCCATCTCTATACATAACCAACAAAGTTGCGCTTTGTAGCCCTATAGCACAAAGATATGAAATATGATGTGCATTAGTGCTCTAGAAAATGGGAAAAATTGAATATACTTAGTGCACAAATTGGCCAATTCATGTGTATCTGACAGCCACAATAGCAAGATCCTATCAACCCACATAAGTGCAGGCTTCAGCCTAAGAAGCGATTCACATTAGATAGCTTCCCAGCAACGAGAATCGCCTTATCGCGACTGCCAGGTACACATGAATTGGCCAACTTATGCGCTAAGCAGTCTCAATTTTTATAGAGCAATAATGCAGTACATATTTCATATACTTCATGTTTTCATTCTATAGCGCTACAGAGTGCTACATTATTTGTTGGGTAAAATAGTAATTACGGCACTCCTGTGGGTGGTGCCCAAGTAGGATCCTATCCCATGTAAATGTTGTAGAAAAATTGGCACTTGGGTAAATTTTGTAAGAAGATAATTTTATTGTGTGCAGGCAATCCAAAAATAAAGACGACGTTTCGATCATATAATGACTTTCATCAGTCACAGTGACCTTCCTCCTCCTGCATTTCGGTATAAGCGTCATCATTCCCCATGATGGTGCATGCATAGAGCATTCTTGATCAGGAAGACAGAGACCCTGATTCTAACAATGAATCACTTAATTTACTGGGTGCAACAGTTATGACGCAATCAGAGTTTTTAGATGTAGCATGTAGCAGAGCTCAAAAGCCAATCCTGCCCACATCACAGCTTTCTATGTACATTGTCTATTGACAGTGAGCTGCTTGTTGCATGATGGGTCTTGGTGGGTCTAGCAGTATCGTGAGCTCTAGTCCTGGCAGTGATTCTCTCCAGGTGGTAATACCTTCATTGTAAGTAAACAACAGCACACAGTCTGATAAGTGACACATCCCCGATTTCTGTGTTTCAGCCTCTGTATCCAGTCTTCAGATTACATACCAAAAACCCTCTAACAAATTCCCTTTAACTATTTAATAATATATGTCTCTGAAAAACAAACTGAGATTTCTAAAGCGCGTTTATGGATGTAATCAGCATAACAGCACCCATACACTGGGAACCTTATGGCAGTTTCCCTTTAACAACACAGTAGCGGCTCTATGAGTGGGGATTTTTTTTTTTCCTTGATGGAGTGCTGTAGCTTAGTTATAGCTTTGTGCAATTCACGTGCTGTCCATTTGTGACCCCAGGTTTTCTCATGCCACAAGGAACTATGCGCATTGCCAAGCCATAGGGATTTAAGAACAATTCTGACCTCGCTGCCCTCTGTCCTCAATTCACTGTTCCCTGCATCTTCAGTCTTGATAGATTATTTGTTGTCAGGTAAGATTTGATTCAAGCCTTATAGAGGGGTTGTGTCCTGGTTTAAAAGTCTTATTTGTTTGCTGCCTTGTGACTCGTGTTTTGTGTTAGTAATACCTTGTTATTATATAACCTCGTAGTTCTATGGTAATATTTGGACATTTTGTCCTGTCTTACACCAAGAGTTTAAGGTAAATAATGAATGCTCACAAATAAGTGATTGTAATTCATTGCAATAATCTTAGGAGCAAAAGTGGCGATTTGCTGTCCTGTTTTTGTGTGGTAGGGAAATAGTTAAGTCTTCAGTTTATTCAGCCTTATAAACCACAATTTAATGAGTCATGGTCCCTGCAAAGCACACAAGGATGAAGTCTGGTGATTATCTTCTCTGCAGGAAGACTAGCACAACTGCAACGAAGAAATAACGATCAAAATTCTCAGGGCTCCCTTGGTCACCATTTATATCGCTGAGCCTAATAAAGGAAGAATTACCATTCCTAATGTAGGTCTGAGCAGAGTGATGCGTGTGGTCCGGGCGCAGGACGGAAATTTCAATCTTACAATTAAACCACAAACCAAACCTGTTTACAAGTCGCATAGATTACACACAAGCACGATAACCCCATATATTATTACAGACAAGCATTCAGGCTCGTGAATAACTATAGCGATTAAAGCTCGGGGAAGTCTGGGTCTTCTCACGCTAATATGGATATAGGGTTGAACAGAAGTTGTGATGCAGTGCACCAATCCTCGTCCTACAGTAGATTTCTTTATATAACTTGATCCATATTAATTGTTAAAGTGTGACCCACTTTAAAGGCAATATGTGATCATGTTTTTAATCCTTTTTGATTGTGTTTTTTGTTTGTTTATTTCAATTTTCCATATCACTATTTAAAGAGTAAACTTCGTTTTAATTTTTTTTATACATAAATCTGTAATAGTTCACATGAAAATAAGAGACTTTGTAATGTATCTTATTAGAGCTATCCACTTCTTTTTCTAACAGAGCTAATCATCTTCTAAATTCTCAGTTCACAGATAAAATTTGTATTCAGTGAATTACCGAGATTGGATAACAGGTGGCGTTTCTAAATGTCTATGTAGAACTGAAACGGTTGTTTCAGGAGAACTTGCAGCAGATTGTATGCACTTGCGGGTAGTTCCTCCCACCCGTGGAATTTTGGAAGCACCAACTATCATTTCCTATTTAAGTAATGGTAAATATACTGAATACTGATTTTATCCATGAAGCAATAGTTCAGCCCATGAGGAGAAAGAAGCATATTTATCTGATAAGATATATTACAAAATTGCATATGTTTATGGTATTTGGATTATTATTACTTATTGTATGTGTATTATTGATTTCTGAAGTGAAAATTAAAACAACTTTAAAAAAAAAATTAGTTTTTTAAAAAATGAATAAAAAAAGTGCATTTTCACACTATGCCTATTACTGATATCCTGCTCCCAGTTCTTTCAGAATAAGCAACAATAACCAGTCTCTGACACTACTGAAAGGTACACAAGTATTTTCTGCTCATGTTCTGATCTGTACACATCAGGAAGTATAGCCTCTTTCACACATCCGTTTTTTGCCTTCAGGCGCGATCCGGCGCTTTTTAAAAAAAAAAAATCCGTTTTTTTAAACCGCCGGATGCGTTTTTTTGTCATTGACTATTATTAGCGCCGGATCGCGCCGCATGTCATTGCGTTTAGTCTGTTTTCTGGTGGATCCGTCATAGATTTTAATTCCGGCGCCCGGACAGAACGCATCATGTAACGTTTTTACTACTACTCCTACTACTACTCCTACTCATTTTCCGGGCAAAAAAGGTCAGGACGGATCCGGCACATCAGTTTTTTACAATCTACGCCGGATCCGTCTTTTAAACAATATGCCGGATTGTTCCTGATTGCAAAAAACGGATGTGTGAAAGAGGCCTATGAGCTTAAATGGATTGTCTACTTCTCGAACAGCCCCTTTTCAAACTTAGTGTTTTCCCCTCCCCCCCATTAAAATAAAAACACTTATGCTCACCTCCCGTGCTGTTGGCACTCCAGCGGTGTTGGCACTTGCGTTCCCGGGGCTTACGAGAGGTTGTTACATCACGCGAGCACTGAGCCTAATCAGCATCACCATCACTGTCCCCCCTTCAGACATATCAAGCATCAACAGGAAGTCAGAAAGCTGCCGCAGCACTGACTTCCTGGTGATGTTTGAAGGCGGAGACAGTGAATCTGGCACTGATTGGGCTCAGCGCTCGCATGATGTAACAACCTCTCATGAGCCCCGGGAACGCAAGTGCCAACACCGCTGGAATGGCAAAGGAGGTGAATATAAGTGTTAGGGGGCAGAAACTCAGATTGAGAAGGGGTTGTCCAAGTAGTGGACAGCTCCTTTCATATAAGGCCAGTGGTCATAGTGAAAAATGATTTATGTTTGTTATTTATTTTAGATATAAGTTGTGAAACTTAAAATTACTAAAATAAAAAAATACATTTAACACAAGACTTTGATTTAAACAATTGGTCATTTTCTGATTAAACGTGTGTTTAGGTTCTGTACTGAAAGGTACATTTGCCTTAGTATTTTCTGATTTCTTAAATGTTTCCATGATCATATTTGTTCTGCAAATTCACCTATTTTTAGATCACTTGATCTTAAGTATTGCATGTAGAACCCGGAAGTGGAATCTCATTATTGTGAGAACGCGTCCATGAGTAGGAATTATATGTTATGGTTTCATGAAGCAAGTTTACCTATTACAGTTAAATGTATGGTGTATACAGTTCTGTACGTTGAAAAACAAAATCAAGATCGGGTTTACCCAGGAAGCATGTCCGAAAAAAGATGCTGCAGCTGTGGAAGATGTGGCTTGTGCTTAACACTGTGTTTCCCAGTGGGGTGTCAAGGTAGCCCAGCAGGAGCAAGGAGAACAGCCTCACACAGAATCAGTCTCTGCGTTGTATTGTCCTAGGCATATATAATAGTGAGATGCTTCTACCTTGTTCCCTGTAATGTTTGTATATTGGTGTGAAATTAGCCGAGAGGTCTCCATTGCAATGCTTATAAACTGGTTCATTGCTATTGGTTAGATTACTGGTTTCAGCAGGAGCGAACATGCCTCTGTGCACATATTACTGAATACAAATAGAAATGGAAGCCACAAATAAGGGATGGCCTCACGTACAAGAATTACCACAACCTTAACCTTTCATTATAGAGAAACATTGAGGGTGATTGCGAATTGGTGTCACCACATAGCCCAAACCTGGAAAAAACTAAACGGATGCACGTTAAGCATGTCAGGAGTTGATTTTGAGCTAATATGCGTCATGAAACTATTGCTTAGAAATTAACAAAGGGCCTAACAACCCATGGTGACAAAGATAAACTTTTCCAGTTTACCAAGCTCTATTCCATCTTTAACATAACATGAGTATATCTAGATCACCATGGGCCCTCAAGCCCAGTTGGACCGGACATTGCCCAGACTCGCCTGGTCTTCATACAGACTCTGAATGTCGGAGATAAGCATCCAGCCATTATTTGAATATTGTCATTGTATTTGCCATTACTACCAAGTTTCACTGCTCTTACTGTAAAGAACCCTTTCCTACATTTGTCTAAGTAACCTTTCCTCTGCACCAGTGAAGTTTCCTGGTTTTTTATTGTGACCTTCAGAAAATAAATAATTTTCAAGTTCTTTTTATTCATCTTACATTTATTTTTACATGTAAGAACACCTCAAAGGCATCTGTGTTCAAAGCTGAACAAGTAGTTTTTTTTATAGATTCTAATTTCCCATCTAATATATTTTTTGCCCAAATATCAACCCTATTTAACGTTCCTGCAAGCCGTATTCCAGATTTGGTCCCCTATGGAATATATCGAGCAGGAAGCCATCACATTATAAAAACCCACATAATATTGTGTAGAAACCCTTTCCTCTGTGCCACCATGGATGCATAAGACCTCCAGAGAAGTACGGTGATATCTGCCACCAAGATGTTAGCAATAGACCCTTTACATCCTGTAAGTTGTGAGTTGGGACCTTCATAAACAGTCTTGTATTTCCAGCACAACCCGCAGATGCTCAATGAGGTTGACATCTGGAAAATATGGAGACAATTCATCAACTTTAACTTCTCATCGTGTTCTTCATCCATTCCTTAAAATGTTTGCAGCATAGCGGGGGCATTATCCCTAGGAAAGAAGTCACTGCCATTAGGTAATGTTTCAAAATAACACCGGCATAAATACCAGGACCCAATGTTTGCTAGCAGAATTATGCCTGAAGCGCAGTACCTACTGATGCCTTCTCTTCTCTATGTAAGTGGCACGCACAAACCCTGCTCCTTGACACGTGGCATTGAGATAAGATTGTCTGTGTGATTCCTGTCACCTCTGTATATCAGATCGGCAGCATTATCTTTATAGCTTGATTTCAGAAATGGTGAGCGTCTCTGAATTGTGTATCAGGCAAAATTAATCTGCTCCATAAAAGATTGGGTGCCATTACATCGATGTTCGGCTCTGATCTGGCAGTCTTTTAATTGCTTGTTTATATACTCAGATCACACTTCCGACATGCACTGAACGATCTGTAGAAATCGTTCAATGCTCATAGGCTGCCATTGTTTTCAGCAGCACAAATCCAGTTTACACAGACTATGTGCTGCCGGGAATTATGATTTTTAAAACACCAATCTAGTTTTTTAATTTTTGTTTGTTTGTTTTATTGTTGCACTGGACTGGTGCTATTAATCTTAGTTCCCTACCCCTAGTCTCATACTTGCCAGTTGCCGTCTTCATCTTTTATCAGCGCTGGTTGGTCTCCAGCAGTTTGTGACTTGCTAGATCGCTCCGGTGTTTGTTGGAGCGATCCGTACGTCAGAACTTATAGTCTATGAGATCCAGAACAAGGCACTCGTAGACTTACAGCTTGTGGTGATACAGGATGGCAGGCGGGACCGGAGCGGCACCAGCAAGAGTTGAACTTGGAGCTGGTAAGTTTAAGACTAGGGGCGAGGAACTTAGATTTGTAGCACCACTTCAGCACTGAAATAAAAACTGCTGGAGTGGTGTTTGAGACCAGCTTCAAAATATTTTCACTCCACGAACAAGGGTTTTTCTTGTGGATCGAATGATCGATAGCCTGTTTATTTTGCAAAATTTGTGTGCAATGAGCATTGTAATCTTAGAGTAATTGCACCTTAACCCTTTCCCATGATTGTGTATTTTTCCTGTTTATAGTTCTCGCAGTTCCAGATTGGTTCCGTGACGACAGACATTGTGCAGCTGACTCTTTTTATTAGTGTCATCAGGTAGATAAAAGGCAATAAAATCACTGCCCCATTCTGCCCTAATTCTTCCAGGTCAGCTGCTTCATTTCTAATAATAACCAATGATGTGTGAACTGATGAGCACCAGACTGGAGTGGGAGCGTTCAGGTGATGGCTTATTGCAAATAATTACTTGGGATTCATTTACAGTTCTAGAAAAACATTACACAATTATATAGAATGCATTTTTTTTTCTAAAACTCATATATGCAAATAATGGTTTTAGCTCTTCATACAGAGCTGTGCATAGGGGATCTAATATCAAGAAAGAAAGTCTCTATATGATAGAATCCAGTAGCAAATTGAAAGTAAAAACAGAGTTTATAGCGACGGTAAGATGGATGCAGTGTGTGAAAGATGGAAGTGTCACTTACGCTTAATACAGGGGTCCTTGATACCCAGAAATACAGTGCTGTATGTGGCAACCTTGAATTACCATAATAGGGGATATTTATTCAGCTGGGTGTATTGGATTCAATTTATTAAAAATTCTCCAGATCAATATCATTTCCTTTTCTCTCTCCCTGGACGCCATATTTGATCTAAGTTATTTATTTTTGCTTTAAGAAACTTGTAACATTGATACCAGTCAGTAACCACAGGAAATTATGCCTTAAAGGGAACCGGTCAGGTCGGATAATGCTAGTATTCCACAGATATAGTGATGTTTTGTAGGTCAATAGCGTCATGAAGGTGCTGAAAGTACAGCACACAGGAGAAAATGGCTTTTCGTCAGCGCGGCCTCAGTAATCGCTCACTATACTGTGAGCGGCAGCTGTCAGCACACTCTGGCACTGTGACTGACAGCCTCGGGACTGCACTGATGCTCTGCTGAGCGAGCTGTCAGTCACAGTGCCACTATAGTGAACAATGACTGAAAGCCGGCAGCTCCCAGGAGGAATAATGTTAATTTTTTTCCCAGGTGTTGGATCTTCAGTAAAGCAGTTATGGCAGTTTCATAGCGCTATTAACCTGCAGAGTGACCCTAGATCTACAGGTTAATATTGTTATCTGACCTGAGACCTTTGAAGGGAGTGTTCCATAAATAATGTATAGTCATTGTTGTCCAGCTACTGAGATCCAGAGAGCTCCTGTGTTATTGGAATGATGGTTCTTGTACCCCACCACTCCTGTGGTAATGGCTTGATTCACACTGAGGACTTTTGGCCCCTTTTCCTTAGGTTCAGCGGGGTTCAACAGTATGACTCCTATCAATTGTACAGAGGCTCTCTTGTGGATTGGTGATGTATGTTGTTTTTAGATTTCAAGCAGTTATAGCATTCAGATTGCTGTTCTAGTAGAATTGGCCTTTCACCAAATAACCTTATTATTTTTTACATCAAGTCCTCTAATGATTAAATGCCAGATCTGCACATTGCATTTTTTTCACATGACTCCACAAAACACCTTTCTTGTTTGATACCAATATCCCACACATTTACTTGTCCAAAACCGGCAGGAGCTTTTTTCTGTTTGTGACCTGTACATATGTCCAAATCCTAAGTTTCGAGGTGATCTGTTTACAGACTATGTACGGAGTTGTCCTACATTATTGGAACCTTAGTGCTTTCTTCCAGAAGCAGCTCCGTACCTGTCCATGAGTTCTTGTATTATATCGCAGTTCAGCTCCTTGAAAGTGAATGGAGCTGAGCTGTGGTGTTACATACAGCTATTGACACATGTGGTGCTGACCAATGCCGCAATCCTTCTCTAATCATGGTCAACCAGTTCCATTTATTAGCTGCTGAAAGGAAAACTTTCGGGTAGTTATATAAAATTAAAAGAAAAACATCTGATTATTTTTTATTTATTTTATTAACCTCTCAGGGTCTCACTGGCTCTCCGCTGCTGCCCCGACCCTGTTGTTTCACGGGACATCAGCCCTGCAGATAAACCAAGCGCTCAGCACTCCTCCTGTGTAGACGGCACGAGATGCTGAGCTCAACGATTGGCTTCAGCGCTGTCAACGCAATGTCGGCCTAACAACAGAAATGATGGCAAAGGCAGAGCCAAACAACATAGACAAGTTGTTATGTTTCGGTAGCTGAACACCTGAGATGTTGGTAACTGATGGGTTGCAGATTCCTAAACTAACGACACAACTAGAGGTAGCCGTGGAGCGTTCTTACGTTGATCCTAGACGCCTCGTCACAGCCTGAGAGATAACTACACCTAAAGGCAGAAAGATGAAAGCTATCTGCCCCGGAGCAGATCCCCAAAGAAAATAGGAAGCCCCCAAACATATAATGGCGGTTAGACAGGATGAAAATACAAACATAGGCAGAAAATAGACTGAGCAAACGCTGGGGCCACAAGCTGACTAAATAGGATAGGACAGGAGAGATTACTTTCTGCAACCCAGAAAACCCTACAAAAATCCAACAATTCTGATTACAAAAATACTGAGATCACACGATCTCGCCACCCACTAAATCAGATCTCAGTGTGAACAAAAACCAAGCCGCAGCCGCTGAAAAAACAGGAAAAAGCAAATAACAGTGGCTGCAGATAAACTGTGAGGAGCTCAGGCCCCAGGAGGGGACCTGGCTGACCTCCACAAAAGTGCAGAAAACAATGCAAAAAGCAAGCACAAAAAGAAAAGCAAAAAATATCTTATCTGAAAGCAGGAGATGCAGGTAGGACTCCAGCAAACTTCCAAATGAACCAGGAACCACAATTGAGACAAGAACAATTGATCACCGTCAACCATCATGGGAGGGAACCTCCCTTATATCAGACCAGTCCGTGATTCCAGATTGCCACTCCTCGCTGAAAGGTTCAGTACTGTCTGTACCCACCAGAGGGAGCCTCTGCTCAGAAACCATCTTTAGCACATTCATAACACAAGTGCAATGTCGGAGAGCCAACCTTTGACATGAAGAGGGTAAATAATACTCACTTTTTTAGATAATTAATATGTATAACCACTTGAAGCTGTTATCCAGTCCAGAACGATTTTTAAGAACTGACACACGGGTAGTTGCTCACTACCTGCCTGTTGTCCACGGCAGCTCAGAACGATCACAGACCTCTATTGCTGGCAATTCTGCTGCTTCATGCCAACAGAGCAGCTCTTCCTCTTCCCGGCTGCTCTGTCCTCAGGGTGTCCCTGCTGATGTCATGTTGATTGACAGCAGGCTCTTTGTACTTATGCAGCAAGGAACAGGTGGTCAATCTGCACGACCTTCAGTCACGCCTCGTCAACAAAGCAGAAGAGAAGCAGTTGCTCTCATCGGAAGCCGCAGAGTCACTGGCAGGAGCCGTCTCTGACCATTCTGTGCTGGCAGAGATCAGTGCCAGGCACAGCACACAGCTGGTTAACAGCTATCTGCTTGTAAGTACTTAGGCCCATAAAGAAAAATGAAATAGTCCTGTATAACTCCTTTAAGATTCTAAACAAAAGTTTTCTGAAAGAGGACAAGCCCTTTAACCTCCATTGTCAAGGCTCTCTGTCTCTGCAATCACATTGATGACTCTCGGTATTCTGTCTGCTACTAATCAGAAATATTTGTTGGCATGTTCACAATGCCTTTTTTGCTCAGACTTACTTTAGATACATGTTTCATGAGATTTCTTTTGCACCTAATGGAAAGTTATGTTTGCTGCATCCTTTTAGCAGAAAATCTAAGAAGCAGTGATTGCTCCTGCGCTTTCTAACCGAAAGTTTGTCTTATTGAAAGTCATTCAGAAGAAGTGAAAAGACCTATGGTACATTGGGAAAGGTGTATACATGTGAGTAGGCATCGTCTCGCCGTCTAATGGCTGACATGAGAATAATGGCTAGGTCAAATGACTTCATTTCTCAGAACACCTCATGAATAAGACTGACTGAAATGAAGAGATATTGAACTGAGAGAGAGTGTTCATTTATACATTTACTACATTGAGGATAACATAAAGTTAAGTGGTAGAAAAATTAGGATCTTTCTTCCTTTTCTGCCAGTACTTTTATGTGATTTATGTCACTTATCGCCCTCTTCTCAATGAATGGTATTAGGAGGTCATCTCCATTGCTGAAAAATAATATCTACTGGGTGTCTGGACTGTCCTGGCAATGTCAAAACGTGTCTTTTGTTCCTGATAAAACTGACATCATCCTGTGAGAACGATACTATAGTTATTCCTGATCGGTTTTTACACCATCCCTTTTTTTGCATTGGAGTAATAAATTAAGCACGCTCGACACCGATTTATCATTTAGCAACATATTTATACCAAAAATGGCTAATCTGTCTCAATTTATTATGCAAAACTTTCCCAGGGGGTAAAGAGTCTATAATGACTATTTTTATGCCTTCTGTCAGCAAGGCATTACCCATTGCCTAATGGGGCATCAATAAAATATGTTGTATGCCCCTCCATACTAAATACTCTTGTATTTACTCCTTAGGGCGAAATATGCTGTTTCTAGTCTCTATGTAGAAGTTACAGCTTTAAGTGTTTTCACCAAAGTACTATTTGTCCGCAATTGTTTTTAGGATTATATTGTGATTTTCATGGTGCTTGCATAGCTTCACGTTTGGGCCAATGTTATTTGTAACGACTAGTACTGTTTTTAATTATTGCATATAATGAAGTTTTTCTGATTTATAAAGCAAGAATCTGTCGCAATGTTATTGCTACCCCCATCTGAGAGCAGCATAATGTAGGGGCAGAGACCCTGATTCCACTGATGTCACTTTGAGCTGCTTGCTGCAAATTTGATTAAAAACTTTTTGTTATCTGCTGCTACCAGTTCTCTAAAGTCTGAGCTTTGTATGACCCTGCCCACTCCACTGATTGACAGCTTTTTGGGTGCACTGTGCATGGGCAGGAAGCTGTCAATCAGCGGTGGGGGCGTGATTATACATAACTCATGAAAATTAAGGACTACATAGCAGCAGATTTACTAGTCCTCTAGTGATAATCACAGGCTGATAAAACAAATATTTTTTATAAAAACTACACTAAACAGATTAGTAAGTGATTCGTCACTGGAATCAGGGTCTCTGCCCCTATATTGTTCTACTCTCAGTTTTTGTAGCGAAAACCTGTTGACAAATTACCATACCTTTAAAGGTTTATTCTCACAATCCAAATTTATGTTAACTTTTATGAGTAGGTTAGTGGATAACCTAGTGAATGACCACTGAGATACTCGGCAATCCTGAAATTGGGGCTTTGGATCTCGGGAGTAGGCTCTGCAGTGTTGTGTTACACATGTGGGCCCTGCAGCAGCCAAATTTACTTGCATCACCTTGTATGACTAAAATAAGACTACATATATGTCAATTAATAAAAGTTTCACTTCTGTCATTAGCGATGGTAGTGGCATGGGAGCACTAGCTGGACTGTTACAGCAGAGCCTGTGCGATTTTAGCTAGGTCCCTATTCTTATACTAAAGCATTCCCTTGCACTGCTTCATCTCATTTAGGATACTGGGTATAGCCCCGTGCTTTGTATGGTAATTGTCATCTGACTGTTGCCTGCCACATTGTACTGCAATGCAGAAAATAGCAAAGAAATAGAGATGATAATAGGCACAATCCTTAATGTCCAACATCTGTTTCCGAAATCCTTGTAATTAAGGAAAGGATGACAGTAAGAATTTGCATGCAGATTCTTTTAATCAGAGCGCTTTAATAGTAGCCAGCTGAAGACTTTGTCACACACACACAAAAGATAGCGCACACAATTGCAAGGTGCTCAGATAATGAACGCCTGGCTTTCATCACTTCCTTATTTTACTTGTCAGCTTTTGACAAAGCCTTTTGTCGTTTCTTTGTGGTAATCATTCATTGCTAAGTTTTCATACTTTGACAAGGGACCGGTCTTTATCTTCCAATCCGCTCAAAGGATTCGATAATAAATTACACAATGAAAGAGTCCCCAAGCTGTCCACCTTTTTCCTTTAGTTTTATTGAAAGATGTCTTCCAAAGAGGTCAGCACTTTAAATAGCTCTATAAAGCAGTTTTTCATTAGGATTCACTGCTGAGAATAGATTAAATTGTTCCTTAACCGAGAAAGCTTTTATGGCATGAGCGGTTTGTAAAATGCACATACATTGGGGTGTGTAAGTGATGAGCTAACTCTATGGCTCAGAGAACGCACCATGGAAACATGCCAAGGCTTCAATTGTTGGGGACAGACAAGAGTTAGGTGTTCAAGTTGAACTATGGTAGGTTGAATCTCTTAAAGAGATAATCCAGGTTTTTCACAAAAGTCTGCAGTCACTCTAGGTAAGGTGCATATCATATACTTGCAGTCACAAGACCGCTCAGTATCGTCGCCAGCACCTGAGAATCCTCACAGCGCGTTCTGCGTGCAAGGTGAGGATTCACAAGCGGTCAAATAGTGACTGCAGACTAATATGATAAAAATTGACAACCCCTTTAAATTTAAATAGTTTGTTCTTTAGTGCTTATTCATTGCCCCAGAGTGCAGCACAGAGTAAAAAAATATATATATCAATATTTTCCTCCTGGACTAGTGCCTCTCTTTTACTATAAGTTCTGTGTCCCCTGCTTGTCTCCTGACATTGACAATATCCAGTGAATGCTGCATCCAATCTTGGAACTTGAGGAGCCAGGAGTTGGAGGTTTGGCTTACTGACTTCACAGTCCTGAAGTATAGATTTACTTTACATTATGCAGCACTCGGGGCAATGAATAAGGGGGTTTTGATTATTGGACAGCCATTTTAAAGTTTTGTAGTGCTAAATTTTAATAAATATTGTTTCTGAAGCGAGACTATTCCATATCAATGTAGAATGGCTAACATGTAAGCAAAGTTCTATTGTTAGTGTACCTAAGTATTAATGTACAAGTAGCATATTTGTCTACTTGGAAAAACTGCAACTTGGCACAATACCAGTTAAAGGGTTTTTCAAAGAATGTAAAGAAGTGGTCCCCATCACGTAATTCAAACCGCAGCCTATCATAGTCATGTGTCAGGTTTGAATGCTGTCTGAAGAAACACTGCTCCTGAAATCTGTGTCTCAACTGAGAGAGGAGATGTATCTTAAGCACACATACTGGTGCTTTGACAGGAGAAGACATAAATCTTCTCGGTTTACTGACTGCATGGAGGACTGAGGCTGGAGAAAAAGTCCATTGTGTTTAGTCAGCTGAGAAGAGTTACTCTTCTGATGTCACAGCCCTTCTCCGGCATTTATAGTTTGTGTGCTTGCAATGCAGCACCTCTGCCAGTTGAGACATTTCCTGGGTACTGCAGTTGTGCTCAAAAGTTTACATACCCGTGTAGAATTTTTGCTTTCTTGACTTTTTTTCAGGAGAATATGAATGATGACACCAAAACTTTTTCGCCACTCATGGTTAGTGGTTGGGTGATGCCATTTATTGTCAAACTACTGTGTTTTCTCTTTTTAAATCATAATGACAACCCAAAACATCCAAATGACCCTGATCAAAAGTTCACATACCCTGGTGATTTTGGCCTGATAACATGCACAAAAGATGACACTAATGTGTTTGAATGGCTACTAAAGGTAACATCCTCACCTGTGACCTGCTTGCTTGTAATCATTGTGTGTGCATAAAAGCTGAGGGAGTTTCTGGGATCCAGACAGACTCTTGCATCTTTCATCCACCACTAATGTTTCTGGATTGTGAATCATGGAGAAATCAAAAGAGTTGTCAACGGATCTACGGGAAAAGGTAGTTAAACTGTATAAAACAGGAGAGAGTTACAAAAAGATATCCAAGGAATTGATAATGCCATTCAGCAGCGTTCAAACTGTGATTAGCAAAAAGTTACAGGACCCAATTTTCTGGAAGCAATATGGAATAACAACACTTAATCAGATTTTTGAAAATGAAACTTTATTATCATTTGACCAAATTCATATAAAATTTGGGATCCCCATAGGGATTTTTATAGTTACTTGCAAATGAAACATGCCATAGTGCACCAGTTTCCATTTTCTAGGATGCAAATATCCAGATATCCATTAATAGGAGTGCTAACAACTCAAGGACCCACGGGTGTAATATCCTCCCTATATACCTTTCTACTAAACGCCAGGATTGCTTCTACTCAACTTGCTGTTGAGAGTACATGGCGGCAATTAATCCCTTCTATCACTGATGATCAGTGGAATGATGCCCTATAGGCGCATACGATGGTGTCGCCAGCCGCAAATAATAAGTTAATTCAACTATATACCCTACATCAGTGATGGCGAACCTATGGCACGCGGCCTCGCCTCCTTGTTCTGGACTGCACACATTGATTGGATGTCTCCTTGTTCCGGCCTCTCACACATTGAGCAGCGCGGCCGCGG
>VIAB01003304.1:118604-133368 GCA_009801035.1 Oophaga pumilio
TTGTTATATAAAACCCTAATAAAAGTTTTTGGAAAACAAATAATATGGCTTGTCTAAATTGCTTTGGCAATCTTAGTGCCATGGTAACGTTCTTTGATATCATGGCAAGTTACTCCTGGTTCTTCTGTCATCATATTGACAGCTTAAAAGAAAAGACGTAGCGATAAAAACAAGCACAGTACATTTAATAACAATATGTTAAATCACGCAACACCATAATAATTGTAGCACAATTGGCATGCTTAAAGTAGTATTTCTTAAGAAGCAGAGTAATTACTTTCTCGCCAGGGAATACTGAGCGTGTACATGAGTAGGAGAGACAGGGGAGGAGTAAAACATACAGCGTGTCTAAATTGCACACAAAACCGACAGAAAGTGAACTGCATTATTGCTCAGTGACTTGTTCGGCTGGTGATTGAGGCGTTTGGAAGAAAAAGCAGAGAAATGATAGGTTGTTCTCACACTGCTAGAAGTTTAACAAATGCTCTCCCATTCTCCCTCCATCATCCCTGTCATTGCTGAGAGGTTCACTGTATTATATTGATGCCTCGGTTCACACTTATTGCCATATTCTTTTCAGATTCAATCTATCTGCAATGGGCCACTAAACATTTCAATTTGCAACCCATGGAGCTGGGTTTGGGTTTACCTGCAGAAAGGAGAGTGATACACTACGTTCATTGTGTGTATTAATGCATATGCATTTTATGGAATAGAAATGTATGTGAAGCGTGAGCTTAAAAGAGAGAAAATCTATGCGATCAAATAATTCCTAGGAGTTGTTTGGTTTAGAAAACTCATTTATAAGTGCTGTATTACAGAACTGTGCATTATCAGATGGGGCCCAGATCAGAATCCTTAACCAGAGACCAGAATACGTACACATCCTCTCTCCCACCGGAGGACTTGGCAAGTCAGTGTATTTCACAAGCAAAACCAGGGCATTAATTTCAGTGGTCATTGTTTATTTCTTACAGGGCTTGTCCATTATAGTGCTACTGATTAAATATTTTGTTCCTGTTCATATAGATTGAGGTGTGCAGAACCTGGAAATGGGCAATAAACACTGTACGGAGCTGTGGTGTTCTACTCAATACAATGTTTCCATCCAACTGCAGCCGGAGCTGGTAACAGCTCATTATTGGGGGTTCTAGGTGTCAGACCCTCATCTATCTAATATTGATTACCTATTTCATTGATAGATCGTCAATATCATAGTAGAAAACAGCCACATTCATTTTTCCTGCAATTGAAACACTTGATTACCAATAGATGTAATTTCTGGGCATGGGCACCTCATTGAGGTACCATTCTGACAAAAATGAATGGCTATAAACCATTCCTGCTGCAAAATAAAACATATAAAGACCATTCTAGAGTTGTAGCTGTTGGTATTTTTTACTGAAAATCTTTCAATTCATGAAGGGATTGCCCACACCTATCCATGAAATAGCCTTGGAGTCAATTGTCCAATTACTTTTGGCCCCTTTAAAAACAGGGTGGCACATGTTAAGGAGCTGAAACTCCTAAACCCTGAACTTCAACTGCATCTGAATTGTTTTGTTTAAAATTCATTGTGGTAATGTCTAGAGCCAAAATTAAATAAATGTTGTCTCTGTCCAAATATATATGGACCTAACTGTAAATCAAACTTCTGTGAAATCAAACTGTCCACTTAGGAATCAACACTGATTGACAATCAATTTCACATGATGTTGTGCAAATGGAATAGACAACAGATGGAAATTATTGGCAATTATCAAGATACTCAATAAAGGAGTGGTTCTGCAGGTGGGGACCACAGACCACATCTCAGTACCAATGCTTTCTGGCTTATGTTTTGGTCACTTTTGAATGTTGGTTGTGCTTTCACACTCGTGGTAGCATGAGATGGACTCTACAACCCACACAAGTGGCTCAGTTAGTTCAGCTCATCCAGGATGGCACATCAATGCGAGCTGTGGCAAGAAGGTTTGCTGTGTCTGTCAGCATAGTATCCAGAGGCTGGAGGCGCTACCAGGAGACAGGCCAGTACACAGGAAACATGGAGGGAGCCGAAGAAGGGCAGCAACCCAGCAGAAGGACCACTACCTCCACCTTTGTGCAAGGAGGAACAGGAGGCGCACTGCCAGAGCCCTGCAAAATGACCTCCAGCAGGCCACAAATGTGCATGTGTCTGCACAAACAGTTAGAAACCGACTCCATGAGGATGGTCTGACGTCCACAGATGGGGGTTGTGCTCATAGCCCAACACTGTGCAGGACGCTTGGCATTTTCCACAGAACATCAGAATTGGCAATTTCGGCACTGGCGCCCTGTGCTCTTCACAGATGAAAGCAGGTTCACACTGAGCACATGTGACATACATGACAGAGTCTGGAGACGCCGTGTAGAGCGATCTGCTGCCTCCAACATCCTTCAGCATGACCAGTTTGGCACTGGGTCAGTAATGGTGTGGGGTGGCATTTCTTTGGAGGGCCGCACAGCCCTCCATGTGCTCGCCAGAGGTAGCCTGACTGCCATTAGATTCCAAGATGAGATCCTCGGACCCCTTGTAAGACCATATGCTGGTGCGGTTGGCCCTGGGTTCCTCCTAATGCAGAACAATGCCAGACCTCATGTGGCTGGAGTGTGTCAGCAGTTCCTGCGAGATGAAGGCATTGAAGCTATGGACTGGCCCGCCCATTCCCCAGACCTGAATTCAATTGAGCACATCTGGGACATCATGTCTCGCTCCATCCTCCAAAGTCATGTTGCACCACAGACTGTCCAGAAGTTGGCGGATGCTTTAGTCCAGGTCTGGGAGGAGATCCCTCAGCAGACCATCCGCCGCCTCATCAGGAGCATGCCCAGGCGTTGTAGGGAGGTCATACAGGCACAGGGAGGTCAGACAGGCACGTGGAGGCCACACACACACTGCAGAGCATCATTTTGACTTGTTTTAAGGACATTACATTCCACTTTAATTTTGTGGGTGACTCCAGATCCAGTCCTCCATTGGTTAATAAATTTGATTTCCATTTATGATTTTAGTGTGATTTTGTTGTCAGCACATTCAACTTTGTACAGAACAAAGTATTCAATGAGAATATTTCATTCATTCAGATGTAGGATGTGTTATTTGAGTGTTCCCTTTATTTTTTGGAGCAGTGTATTAACAAAAATCTTAATTTTCCATTTTAAAAGATAAGTAAGAAAAATAAGCATATTTGTTTTGCCGCATCCGTAAAAGTCTGATTTCTCAAGATATAAAATTATTTTACCATCGTTACACGCTGAAAAGAAAAAAATAGAAATACAAAAATTGCTGTCTTTTGGTTATTGTACTCCCCACAAAAAATTCTATAAAAAAAAGTAAAATCTTCTTCATTTCTACACCAAAATTGTGTACAGAAAAATATAAGGTCAATGCACAAAATACAAGTTCCATTTGCAGAAAAGTTCTAATAATGATATATATAAACTTTGAGTTTGGAAAATGCCCCTGGTATGAAGGAGTTAATGTATATTAGTATATACATTAGTTATTTTTAGCAATATCTTGTATTTAGTGGTATAACTTACCAATAACCTGTGAGACCGGTGCTCTTAATTAAGTGGATGGTGTCTGGATGATGTTACTACTCAAACTACCGTCGTTGTAAGGATGTATAGGTTGTAGTAGAACAATAAAAATTATACTAGTAATTTGAGGTGCCTCTTCTGAGAAATCATGCCTTGAAACCACTTACAGATGAGCCTGGAAGCACAATGGGTGTCTTACGATGAGCTGTAAGTGCATTGACACGCCTCCAGTGCACTTCAAGGCTAATTTGCATATGGCTTCAAAACTTGATTTTTCAGTGCTGGCTGCTTTGGGTCTGTACAAAGCTTGATTCCCACCTGACTTTAATAATGTAGAGGAGTAGAGTAGGCATGTTCCCTGGGACAAAGGACTTATTCTAAAATCATTCATTTTTTTCACTTCCACAATGAATAGCCCCACTCAATATCATAAGTCACTGTGCTGCTGGTGAAAATAAATAACTGACAGCACAGAGATGACCAGCTATGCTGTGTGAATAAAGCCGCAGAGGTTTAATTTATGAACAGTTGGTGGACAACTTAGCGTGATCCAATCGTCTGATCAGGCCGTGAAATCGGATCTAGTATTTCCATGTGTGACAGCGGCAGTAATCCCTATTTTTCTAGCTAGATCATATTATACAAATGACTGCGTGTAACATAAGGAATCATGTTCAGAGAAGATACAGTGTGTACAGCTCTCCTATCTTGAGATCTGTGGCATGTACCTTTGCTGCGGCTTCGTGCCCTTGTTTGCTCCTCCAGCCGGAATTCTGACTAACTGGTGAAAACAGTCTCAATTAGCTTGATGAAACCGAGCAGCTTCTTGGTAATGTGTCACAAAATCTCCTGACAGCTATAATGAATTAGGTTAGTTATAGGAAATAGAATACAAGGGGAGAAAGCAGATAATGAAACATGATGCTATTATCGTAGTATAACAGAGTGCATCCAGACTTCATTCTTCTCCATGCTGATATTATACTATTAACTCACGGCTGCATTCAGCTTCCCATCCACATGGCTTATTTACAAGTGTGCTCTGCAGAGATTTGGAAATGCTACCATCTACAGCCTGGTGCCAGCAGAGACATGTAGGGAGGCACAGAGTCGGAGCATCTTGTTTTGCTGTTAATTAGTTTTTTTTCCTGTTTGTTTATAGTTTCTTTTACTTACTGGCTATGCAGCCATGCAAGGATGTGTATTACTCTTCTCTATTTAGTGTAAACCTAAACATGATTTTTCTAAGTAACACCCTTCAACATAATATGAGAGTCACAAAGAATTTCTGCAAAAATGAACCCATTTACTCAAATAATAATGGAGGATACCCATTTACTCATGCATTTATCCAGTTTGACACAGATGCCAGTGGCAATCCACCTGAGAAATACAACACTGACCAATTTCTTGGTATACAGCATAAAAGTTGAGGCGCCTATGATCATTATATGAAAGTCAAACAAGCAGCTGACTATCTAAAGCCACTCGATTTTAGTCTGATGACATATACTGGAAGAATGAAGGATTGAGTATGTTGGACTTCAACATGCTTGATTTTATTTTCAGAGGCTTATTACTTTATTCCACTCTCTGAAAACCTGTGCACGCTCAGTCAAGCAGAGTGTGCATTTGTTAATGGGATTTGAGAGGAAAAGCTCGCGATGAACCATTTTTTTAAGTACATGGCCACTTACGAATTTGTGTGAGGTTCTCAGACATGTCCCTAAGCAAACGCTTCTCTTATATTTTTAAGTTATCAGTTTAAAGCAAAATTGGCTCCAAATGGGCAATGGTTAATGGCAGACCACACAACTAGAGATTTTTATTTTTTACAACTTACTGCACTTCTTCTTAGTTTCAAGAACAATAACTAAATCAACCTACTTGCAAAACCTTCATCTAACAATTTGAACAACGTATTCATAAAGAATAAT
Source organism: Oophaga pumilio (assembly GCA_009801035.1). Lineage (NCBI taxonomy): Eukaryota > Metazoa > Chordata > Amphibia > Anura > Dendrobatidae > Oophaga > Oophaga pumilio. Next base: position 124,106 of record VIAB01003304.1, read on the forward strand.
GTAGGGTCAGAATTAAGTTTCCTATAAGTATTGGTGTAATTCAAGAAAGTAAATCCCTGTTTAGAGTTTAGTGTGGAATCCAAGACTGCTACACATGCTGCCTTATCAGATTGTCGAATAACCAAGTTGGAATTGAAACGTAGCAACCTGATGGCTGTGAGATCTTTTTCTATCATGCCTGGAAACTATCCAAAGCAGGTGTTTTGGATTCTAGGGGATAAGTGGGGTTCTTAATTTTAAAGACAATGTCACTGTCATGGATGCCATCCACACCATGAATCTGCCTGCAACTGCTGGCAGCACATTAACGCACTTAGCTCAGTGAAAGATAAATCAGAAAATTCATTCATGCAGGTGGACAAGCTGGTAGACTCAGATTCTAAAATGGCATCGTCTTCCTTAGCGTCTTTTGACCTTCAGATTGCGGGCAAACCTGTTTACATCCTCTATAGTTTGAAACAGATTTAAGTTCTGGCAAGGGACAAAATTGAGACCTCTCTCCAAAACTTTGATCTGCTGGACGATGCGCATATTAGGTATGAGAATAAGGACACTATTCAGATGATAATCTACGGGCAATAAAACCATTTTCTCTTTCTGGACGAGTATCTCCTCTGAGCATTTTCGGCGGACTCTCCTGCTTACCCTCCTCCTTTGGCCTTTTTTGAGACCTTCCTAGTATTAGAATTTTAAAAAAAGTATTAGAGTTAAAATGTGTTGACTCCTGTTCAGAAGAGGAGAAAGAGACATGTTTGTCCTCATCAGAAGTGGAAGTTCTCAAACTACGATTTATCAGAATAGATTTAGTTCCCAGTGTAGGATTAAATTTGGATCTCCATGCATATACCTTGTTATTTTTATAAACCAACATGTCCCTTAAATTTGTATTTTTTCAATTTTATAATTGACTCCTCCAGATCATTGATTCTCTATTAACTTATGATTTACCGTAATTAATTATATTAAGATACATGAAGGGTTAGGGAGGCATTAATAGTATCAATTTCCTCTTTCAAGTTGGAAAGTCTGACTTCCTCGTTTGTTACAATTAATTCCATAAGTTTGAGCTAAGTTTTTTTCTTTATGTACAACCCACGAGATATCACTTTCCGGTCTGTGTCATTTTCAAGCAATTATAGTCCCACCAGGTCCGAAATCCTTGACTGGATAATTTTCCAGTTTATGAAATGACTGCATCAGTTATGATGACTCCAAAGAAATGGAATGGGCATCGTTAAACACCTGTGCTAACTTGGCAAGGCATCGGTCCATGTTAAAAAAGTTATTAAAGAATATAGATAAATATAGTGGTGTGCTGTCCGTCCAGAGGGCAGCATAAAGTCCTACTCCTACAAAGACTATAATATTTATTAGATTTCTTTAGATGTCATAAAGTTACCATTTATCAGGCGTAGCAATAGCTGAGTACTGCTTTCCTCTCCATCATGTGTATGCTCGCCCGAGTCCTCCATAGACTCTTTCTGCTCTCACCACTGATTTTCAATTTTCTCCATATACGCAATATAGGGAGAAACTTTCTAAAATCTGCAGCAGAAGGGCCACAGATACACTCATATAGGAATAATGGAGCTTGTCTCCCACTGCAGCTGGTAAATGATGATGTTTAATGGTCAGTGGAGCTTTTTTTCATCAAATAAAATCAGCATGTGTGGTAAAGGCACGTTTTCCCATTGAGATCAATAGGATGCTTATTCAGAGTGTTTGAATTTTTTATGTGGATTTTGGCATAGAATCTGCTTCATAATCTCTAGCGTCAGGGCCTTTGTCACAACTCTACTCTGTTCTGACATCTGGCAGCACAATTCTAGTAGTATATTATTTTAATGGCGGAGTGTCACAGTGCATGATTCACTATATGAGCCTATTTTTTTATTACAAGATATCCTTTCACATACCTGTGTTTTGTTTTGTTTGTTTTTTTAACTGTGTTGCGAGGTTACTGGAAGATAACGTTTCTTTGCTACTATATTTTTTTTATATTTGCTACAAACAATTTACTCAATGACTCATGAAAGCCATATCAGATATCTTGGTTTTCAATGTTTGACACATGCACCGTTAATTATGAATTAGTAATATAAGGACCATTTTGGCACTCTCTTGATGAACAATTTCCACCAAGTTTCCACGGTATGGCTTCCCCCTGAGGATCCAAGAAGAGTTTTGTAAGTACATGTATAGTGACCAGGCAGAAGGTTAAGATTAGCTTAAATAATAAATGTTACAGTGACAGATCTGTAGTCAGATTCCCCTGGTATTAGACTGACATAAAGAGATTTCATTCACAAGCCGGGGTGAGGAAGGCGAAGTAGCTCTAGGCTATAGAAAACCTTCTTCATGCTCTGACGTGTGATGCATTTTTGGCATTTCAGCTAGGCAATTGAACAAATAAATTCATAATGTAGTCTGCATTGAAACATTGTTCTCATGACGCGCTCATTTAGTTATCCTAAGCAGATTTCTGTATTTTACTGTGTCACTGGTAGTGGCTGAGCGCAGATTCCTAATGGCCCGCAGCTTTTATTATATGTTATAATGAAAAAGGTCACACAGAATCCTGAAATTCGGATGAAATGATGCAGCACTCTTTCATTTAACATTTATTGCAGAACATTATCACCAATTTCAGTAACCCTGATAAATCAGCCCTTACCCTAAACCACCTGGAAATATAAAGGGAACAGGTCACATTGTGCATGCATTTGCATCTGTGGATATCATGGTATAGAGAAGAAGTTGTGCAGAATGATACATAGGTTTGTGTTGTGAATACCTCGGAGGTGACTTCTGAGCTGGGGCTCCCTCCGGTGGTTGCTGAGGGTAATGAACTGATTGCTGAATGGCCTTCAGCTGGCTCTGAATGGTATGATATAAGTGACCTGAGTTCCCAGCAGCCTTGCCGGTAAGCAATTGTTCCTCCTGCTCTTGCTTGGAGCACATCTTGCTTTCCTGCTCTCATTCAGATAAGTGGTTTTTTTTTTTTCCCTCTGTTGGATTTTCACTGCTGGTTTGCTGCTTGCCGTGGACTGCAGCCTGGTCCCCTTTTGGGGTCTTGCGCTGCAATTGTGCTCATTGTGTGTTTTCATTTTTGCTTTGTTCCTTTGTCACTTTTTGTTTGCTGTGTTGCTGTGTGTTACACCAAAGATCTGATTTAAGTGGTAGAGATCGTGTGATCTCAGGTTTTTTTGTTAATCAGAAGTGTTGGTATTTTTGTCAGGGTTTTTTTGGGTTGCCGTCAGAATTCTTTCCTATACTTTTCTATCTAGACAGATTGGGCCCCAGCGTTTGCTCATTCTATTTTCTGTCTGTGTCCGTGTTTTCTTCTTGTCTAACCGCCATTACATATTCGGGGGCTTCCTATTTCTTTGGGGATTCTGCACCGGGGCAAATAGCATTCATCTTTCTGCCTTTAGGTGTAGCTATCTCTCCGTCTGTGACGAGGCGTCTAGGATCACCGTACGTACGCTCCACGGCTACTTCTAGTGTGGCGGTTAGTTTAGGTTACTGCAATCCAATAGTTTCCAGCCTCTCTGCTGTATTGCTACTTTGGCTATTTTTTGCAGTTTCTCCTCAGCTACCGAAACATAACAGGTTTGTTGGAAAAGATTCAGTATAATTTGTATTTTATTTATTGAAATCCCTGGTATTTTTATGCATATGAGACAAGTGAGGATTCCCCAGCTCCGGGAGACAGTAATCATATGACCTCAAGGATATGATTTGCATTACGGCCACGTTCTGACTAGATGTGTTAGGCATCTCTGAATACATTTGCATTGAGTAAGACCACACACATCTAGTCTGCATGTGATCGCTTGTGGTCACGCACAGCGTGCAGTGCTTGTGATGTGAGGATTCACAAGTCTGCAGTCACATAGAGTGGGTTTCCATGTTCAGGTTTTTGATGCAGTTTTTTCCAGTCAAAACCAGAACTAGATCGTAAATGGAAGACACTAGGGTTAGTTGGTGCTCTCGTCCGCTGGCCTGGCTGTCTTTGGAAAGACTGCATGGACCAGGGCTCATCCCACTGAACGCCCGTTCTTCTTCCCTGCAGGCAGAATACTACTCAGACTACATGGGGGTGAGGATAACACAATGGGGTGATACTTTATTTGATCACCAACAGTCAATAACTTAGGATAGTACTAGCAAATACATAAGATGGTGCAAATGACAGAGTCTCTGCCTTCCGCTGACTTGCCAGAAATTAGAACTTCCGCAACTTCGAGGCTTTCAGGGCAAACTACCCCAACCAATAGCACCCCGATTTTAGTGGGCACTCACAGAGATGAGGTATCGGAAAGCTTAGGCAGCTGACAGAATCCATTGAATCACGTGGCCAAGTGACCTGATTGTCCCAACCTTGGTTCTCCAAACGTCTCTATGGGTTCAGTGATGAGCAGTGGATCAAATCTGTATTCCTCCGGTTGAAGCCATGGTACCTTGGCTGCTATCCTTTAGAGTCTCTCTGTAGAAGGAGAGGGGTCCCTTTTATATCCACAGCTGTCCTTCAGGCCATTATCCACTGGTTTGGGGAGAGGTGGGAGCAGGTCATTTCTTAGTGTTTGAGTGTTCGATTAACCTGCACATTTTGTCTTTCAATGTTTGCAGAACAACAAGCCCCAGGGACTGATACAATAAGTAGTCAACAATCATTCACCAAATTAACAAACATTGATTGTTCAATTAACCTGCGCCTTTGTCCCTTAAGGATAGCAGAACAATAAACTGCAGGGATTGATACAAAAGGTTGTCAGCAAGCATTCAACAAATTAACAAACATCAATTCCACCTACAACAAGAGTCAACCTTCAGACTCATATGAACAATACCTCATGTCCCTGTGCCTACTTAATAATCGTCTGGCATAATTAAGCACAGTGTCATCACAACCCTTATAAACATAAGGTTGAGACTTCTCATTCTCTTGAATTCATTTCTGGTTTCAAAAACTGTATGAAAGACCTCAATGTGTAAACGCATTATTAAGTAAGGAGAATGGAAACATAAGGTTGTCAGTTCACTTGTAGTTGTTCAGAAACAACACGGAGTTCTAAGAAAAGATGCTCCAAGACTGTGATTACATGTGGTATGCAATTAATTGCTACGTCTGTGTTACTTCCGTGCAGTCTTGGACTGGCAGGGTCCTCCTGTGGGACCCTGTGCAAGAGAGGTCCACCACCTTCTTATATGAGCAGTACTTGGCACAAAATACTTATTTACAGACAAAGGCAGCATCTTATTTATTTAATAAGCTACTCGGTTCATTGTTATATAAATTTGTGATTGAGGATAAAGTCACATTTGCATATAGCTGAAAAGTGGGGCCCTGGAGTAGGTTACTGGTGGGCTCCTGGCACCCCAGTCCAACACTGCCTCCGTATCGCCTAGATGCCGGCGCAGACGCTGAGTGTCCCCAGGTGAATCCGCTTCAGGAAAACACTGGTGCTCATTTTCGCTATACTGTAACTATATGTATGTCCCTTCTTTTAGAAATTCTCTGAAGCGGTTAAAAGAAGTGACATAAGGTGGAACATGTGCACATCAAGGTCATTTTGACATTGCTTTCCTCCATGTTTATTCTATGGGGTGCGATTTTAGGCAGATTCTAATTAAAATTCATCTGAAAAAGATGTCATGTGTACATATCCAAATACACACTTGGTGAAAGAGGCTTAGTTATGTGTGCTATTTTAGGATAAAAGTAGACTAGCTGCAACCATTTGTTAGTAAGACATTTTGAGTAAGATGCCTTTACCAGATTGCGAATACCAGATGACCTGTATAGAGACTGAGTGGAGACTGGTGAAAGTGGCAGTGTACTTCAGCAGGACATCAGTGTGATGATGAAGAGGACACATGATATAAATAAATTGATCCCCTGTTACCCATATCCATTACTGCCGATGGGATGCTAAATGAACTTGTATCGTTCTGTAGTTTGTTGTCTTCTTGTATTATAAAAGCAATGTATCACGAAATATTAGTGCGAGTAAAAAGACAGCAACTTGTGGGCTTTATTCAATAACTCATGAAGATAAGAAATTCTCCTGTTCTTTTAGCTCTGTAACTTTAATAGAGATTACAGATAAAAGTGCTCTAACCTACTGTTCCATGCTGGGGAATGGATACATTTTTCTTGATATTGTTTTGATTGGAATTTTCAACTGCCCCCTTCAGGCTACATGTTAATATTATATATATATTTTTTTAATAACATTGAGTTTTTGAGAACTTTGGAACAATTATTACCGCAGGCTGACAAAACCAGCAGCCAGTCCTTTATTAACAAACTTGGGAAGTTTATGAGATATCTTTCGGTGCACACACTTTAGAATGGGGGTGTGTGGGGAAGAAATATATATCGCCGGTTTCTCAAGACTCAATTTCAGTGGATGTGCTTCTTGTCCACAAATGTGAAAAAGTAATTAAACGAGCTGAAGCACTAGGCTAGGTGAGGAGTTCTGGGAAATTTAGTCCAGGAGTCGGTGAGCGCTGCTCTGTACTTGGCTACTGGCGGTTTAAGGCGAGTTATTGAAACTTTCATCTAGCGAAATATTAGAGTGAGATTAGTTGCAGCAGAGCGTGGTATTTGGCTGTGTATATATATTCCATTTACTACTGTAGGCTTTGTCTTTCAATTATGCAAACTATATCTGGCTGCAAGCCACATTTAGATGTCAAGGATCATTGAGAAAGTGGGACTTTATTGATTCCTAATTGCACATTAACTGTGGCAAGAAACCGTTATATTCTTCAAGGAGAGGTTTTTTTTTCCCAAGCATTTGATTTATCTACTTTCTGAAATATATTTTAACAATTTATAATGATGGATCTTGTGATCACACTAATCTGACATTTGGAATATTTATTTCTTATCAAATTCTAGAAAAGTAAAGTTAAAAATGATCAAGCTTGGATTGAAGGTGTTATGTTTGAATTTGTGCACACGTTGAGTAAAATTTCTGCACAATTTGAGCATCTTGTGGCAGGAAAAATGCAGATATAAAAATGCATGTTTTTGGTGCTTTTTTGCCATGCGTTTTTGATTGATTTGAGTGAAGTCAGTGGTTAAAAACGTAAGGCAAAAGCGCAGAGAATTGACATGCTGCAGATTAATTTCTGCACCAAATTTGCGAGTCAAAAATACTCATCGTGTGCATGACACTTCAGGTTTGTTATTCACTTTGCTGGCATCAGGATTACTTCAGGTTTTGTCACACATCCGTGCAAAAAAAAAAGTGCCAAAAACACGCTAAATCTGCAGCGTGTGCACACAGCCTTGTTGCTCTGTTATTTTTAGACTGTGTTCAGAAACGTTGCGGATTTTATCTGCGGAACAGTTTACAGTACCAGTCACTAGTTCACATGCTGAATACGTTTTTCCCATGAAAATTGATTTGCAGTGCAGATTCATTAGTATGTGTTGTTGATTTTCACCGCATGTTTTCCCACTTGTCAATGTAGCAAGGTGAAATTTATGATAAATTGGCAGAAAATCTGCCGCAAAAGCCACATGTACGTGGACCAGCCTATGGCCCATTTACAGGTCTGTGTTCACCAATGTGTTCTATCTGTGCTAAAGTATAAAAAAAAGTGTGCATAAGTTTATGGGCAAGTTCACATGTCTGTTTTTTTTGTACCGATTATCGAAACTAAATGGAGACATATCCATTTTTGATTCACTATATAAATCAAGGAAATGGGACTGAAAGAAATGGATAGCACTCAGATGCCATCTATGTCTCATCTGAGAGTCTTTGGTCTTTTACTGTTCAATCCCTATGTTTCCCCTTTGTAATATAATACTTATACTCACCTCCAGTGCTGGCACCATTTCAGCGGTGTCCGCACTGGCTCTCCCACGGATCTTGTGACATTATGTCACACAATCCCTGCAGTTAGGCCGGGGTCACACTTGTGAGTGTGATTCGAGAAACTCACATCAATACTCGGCACTCGGAGCGTGCTGCTGCATGTAATTCTATGCAGCTGCATACTCCGGTCCGAGTCCCAGCGGCAGTGCCGGGTATTGATGCGAGAGACTGGCGCGAGTTTCTCGCATCACACTCGCAAGTGTGTCCCCGGCCTTAATGAGTGGCTTCTATCTCCCTGCCTTTGGATAAATCAAATACATCCGGAGGAAGTGTTAGTCCCAGCCCGGCCTTTCTCTGGATGTATATTATTTATCCGAAAGAGGGGAGAATGATGCCAGCACTGATTACCTGCAGGGATCGTATGACATAACAAGGTCTCATGATCTCCGGGAGAGCCAGTACTGACCCATCTGAAACAGCATCGGAGGTGAACATTGGTGTTATTAGAAGGGGGAAACTGTGGGATTGAGAAGGGGTTGTCTTAGTGTTGGACAGTCCCTTTAATGGGTAGGAGGAGCTTTGAATTTTTTTAGCTTTTTTTTGGTATATGAGAAATACAGATAGTACACTGAGGTCATAAAAAGACACATGGACCAAAATGGGTGATAATTGGATTCAGCACCCTGATAATAAACACATTTCTTTTTCTTGCAGTCAAAAAAAAGATGGATGTTTGAATAAGGTTTGCTAATGATAGATTGCTGAGGTGTGTGTTAATACCAAAATACACATGGTAAATAGAAAAAAAAGTGTACTCATAATTGTCTTCATGTACATGGCAGGACAAGACACAATACATTGAATACAGACAGCTTACTTATATACAAATCCCCACTTTAAGATTTGTCAATACTGAGAACATTTCATTTACACTGACTGACGATCAGGAATGAGCATTCCTGGAAAGTTTGTTTCCAATAAGCCTTTCTATACAGGGCAGCAGTCACCCATCAGTCAAAATGCTTGTTCGGTGAATGAAATGATTTTAAGCTTGCTTAAAGGTCATTGTTATTGGCAGCACATTGTCCTGTTTAAATAATTGTATTAGCAATCATTCTGTGTGCATGGAATTGCGGTCAGCCTGTCTAATCAAGCCATTAAAGAAATTGTCCACTATTTGAATAACCTCTTCTTATACCCCACTCTTGGCCCCAATAAAATAAAACTTCTTATAATCACCTCCCGTGTCTGCGCCGTTCCAGCGGTGTCGGCACTCGTGTTCCCAGGGCTCTTGTGCGGTTGTTATGGCACATGAGCTTGTTGCCCAATCGGCGCTGGTGTCACTAGATCCGCCTTCGGCACGGGAGATAAGTACAAGCTTTTCTATTTCAGCTGCAGATGAAGGAAGGGAGACACAGTCATTAC
>VIAB01003305.1:0-12032 GCA_009801035.1 Oophaga pumilio
ACCCGATACTTGCGGTATCGGAATGCTCAACCCTACTCATCAGAGCTCGTGTCTGCTGTTTTAGACACACTTCTTCTTCGCCACCTCCGTGCGCACATCCAGCAGCCGCCGAGCTTTGATAAGTGACGCTGTTCACTCATCAGAGCTCGTGCCTGCTGTTATCAACTTTTTTCTTTTTCAGACCCCTTTGCCCAGCCCCTGTGCGCACATCCAGCAGCTGCCGGCTTTGATTAGTGACACAGTTCACTCATCAGAGCTCGTGCCTGCTGTTTTATACTTTTCTCTTCACTGACATTTTTTTCTCACTGGTTGCTGCTTTTTTCTTGTAGCTTTTTCTTTTCAGACAAATAAGTTTACACCAAGCACTATCTCACAAACACACACAAACAGTTAAATAAAGTACTGACACAATCACCATATTCACAAAAAAAAGTCATCTTGCTTTCCTTGCTTCCAACACTGACAGCGAGGGAGAGGATCCCAAATTTCTTTATTTTTCAGATTCATCCTCCTCGTCCTCCTCCTCAGGTCCTGCTGAACCACCAAGCAGACATCCCAGGACAGAAGATGTACCAGCACCCCCATACCTGACTCCGTATGGACCTCATCTCCTAATAATTATGAGCCACTGATTCTTGATTTTGTGGCAGAATCAGCAATCAAGTTTGATACCACCAGCCTCACAGAACTAGACTTTTTCAATGTCTTTTTCTCTGAGGATTTTGTTAACCTCATGGTGGGCCAAACTAATTTGTATGCTCATCAATTTTTGGCACAAAACCCTGGTTCATCATTTTCTAACTGGTCTCTTGTAGACACAGTTGAATTGATGCAGTTTGGGGCCTGGCCCTTCACATGGGGATCCTGAAGAAGCCAGAATTTCGGCAATATTGCAGTGTTGATGTTTTATACAACACTCCAGTGTTCCGAATAGTCATGGCCTGGACACGTTTTGAGGCCATCCACAAATTCCTGCATTATACTGATGTTGCACTGTGTCCCCCATGAGATGGCTCAAATCCCATCAATACCTGCCCAGTAAAGAGGGCCAGGTACTTAATTAAACTCTATAAACTGTGTGAGAGTACCTCAGGGTACACCCACAGGTTGAGAGTTTACGAAGGGAATGATACCCAGATTGAACCCCCTGAATGCCCCCCTGTACTGGGAATGAGTGGGAAAATTGTGTGGGATTTGGTGCACCCACTGCTGGATAAAGGTTATCACTTCTACATGGATAACTTTTATACCAGCATCCCACTCTTCAAAACCCTTTCTGCGTGATGTACTGCAGCCTGTGGTGCTGTCCGCAAAAATCAGAGAGGCCTCCCGAAAACTCTAATTGGGCAGATGCTCAGAAGGGGTGACAGCAGAGCCCAATGTAGCGACCACCTATTGGTGGTCAAGTAGAAGGACAAGAGGGATGTCTTTTTCTTGACCATCATACATGGTGATGGCAGCACCCTCGGCACTGTACGAGGTACCTCTGGCACAGGTCAGCAAACCGGACTGTGTACTGGGGTACAACAAAAACATGGGGGGCGTTGATCTCTCTGATCAACTCCTCCAGCCATACAGTGCTTTGAGAAAGGCCAAGGTGTGTTACAAGAAGCTGGCCGTGCACATCGTATAGATGGCAATGCTAAATGCTTTCCTGCTGTCACGATGTGCAGGCCACACTGATACGTCGTACCTTCAGTTCCATGAGGTAGTGATCAAAGCCCTGATATTTGGCACTCAGGAAGGAGCAGGCCCCAGTACTTCCAGACTTGAAGGTGCTTGTATAGTACCAGGTCAACATTTCCCAGGGAAGGTCCCTTAAAGTGGGAAAAAAAGGTAAGTGGCAAAATAGGTGCCGAGTGTGTTACAGAAGGGAAATACGCAAGGACATCATTTATCAATGCAACACCTGCCCCAATAAGCCTAGTCTGTGTATGAAAGAATGCTTCAGACTGTACCACACCTCCATGCACTGCTAAATTAATTTCTGAGTTACACAACTGACGTATGACAACCTGACGAACACTGCACAGCTGACATATAACAACCAGACAAACACTACACAACTCACATATGCCACTACATTATAAAATTTACATAACAGGAAACAGTAGATTAGTTCCATAAAGGGGGAACTTGTTGGGCATTGCCACTGTTTAGGCACATCTAGATAAGTTACTTGGGGGGTCTAGTTTCCAAAATGGGGTCACTTGTGGGGGGTTTCCACTGTTTAGGCACATCAGGGGCTACAGACCATTCCATCAAAGTCTGCATTCCAAAACGTCACTACATCCCTTCCGAGCCTTGACATGTGCCCAAACAGTAGTTTTCTCCCACATCTGGGGTACCAGCATACTCAGGACAAATTGGACAACAACTTTTGGGGTCCAATTTCTCCTGTTACCCTTGTGAAAATAAAAAATTGGGGGCTATAAAATCATTTTTGTTGAAAAAAAATGATTTTTTATTTTCATGGCTCTACATTATAAACTTTAATGAAACACTTGGGGGTTCAAAGTGCTCACCAGTCACCACACATCTATTCATATTGGAACACTATTATCTCTATGCTGCTATTATTTATAAGATCAACTGCACATTAGCACTTTTTACTATATGGATTTAAATAGCATGTATTTAGATTTAGTAATTTATTAATTTATTATCATCTTATGTGTATATGATATAATTTTCAATTAACTTTTTAGTTTATATATTCATACATTTTGTGTAATCAATTTACATATGTGAGAGAAAAATTGTTCCCTTCTCTCTATCTGCTCGGTGTTGTTACTCTGTACTATTTTTAATTTTATTGTGTTTAATAAAATTCTATTTAATTAAGAAAAAACTCTTGACCCTTTCTGATATATATTTGGGAGGTGTTTTTATGCTATTGATCAAACAGAGTTGTTTACATTGATTGTGTTCCGAATTGGGATTTATTGTGTAAATAAGAGCCCATGTGATGCCTCTAACAGATCAAGCATGACCTATGGAGGAGAGGCAACGGTCTGAGATGTATTTTTATTTTCATGTATTTTTCTCACCTCTCTGGCCTATAAATAACGGATTTTCCAATAGTGCATAATCCTTTTAAAGGCTTGTTTTAGTCTAATATTTCTATTCCTGAGAAACTGAATATAGGATAAAATGAAAATTAAAAGTGAAAAAGTTAGTTCATCTGTGATTTTTCTTTTTTATTGAGTTATTGTACCTGGGCTTCTTCAAAAACATGCCCTTTTTACTTTAGTTTCCATTGCTATTGTGGAAACCTGTATTACATTGTGTCATATTTAGAAAAGATTGTTTCCTTCAACTTTCAGAGGTCAAAGAAAGCATGAGCACTTACATTTACCACTGAGTAGTTTCTATTCACATCCCTTGCTATACATTCTTTATAATCCATTCGTTTCCTCTAGTCCTTGTCCTGAAGCTTGTTGTTGTAGCCCCATATACAAATGTACACATCCTTATTTGTTTGAGATTTTCTTTAATTCCTCACCAATTTAATCATCATTTTGAATAGAAAGGGAAAATCTGCTTTGATTGTTCACTAACTGTCATGCTATAATTTGGGGATTAATGGTACACAACACAATACATATGTTTAATTAATATTAAGAAAAATAGAAAATACCATATTACTTTCTAACTATGTCATGTACATCTGCTTCACTAAGTGCACACAAGTGTTTTTCTGAAAGTTTTTATTTTTTCTTCTTAGAATACAGATTTACCTTGGGATTTTTGCATCACGTCAGTTTTGTTTATTTTTACATATATTCTGATCTATTTGCTCCAATTTATTTTCACTTCATATCATCTATATTTTTAATAAAAATAATAATAGTAATAATAATAACAATAATAATAATAATAATAAATTCAACAAACTTAAATTAATAGTATGCTTTTGACAACCTTACGTCTTAAGGTTACATCTTACGTCTTACGTCTGCAGACCCCAATAATCAACTTTAATATCACAACTTGTACCATATTATACAATTTCCATTTAAATTAATGATATACGTGTATAATCTATGGCTGTGTAAATTCTTCAAGCGAAAGATAGACATTCCTTGTAGCCACTTTCTTCTATTGCTGTTAGACAACGTTTCTGACTCGTAGTGCCCCATCTATTAAATAAAAATTCCTTAAAAGGTTTTGTTTATTTTTTTTTTAGGTAGAGAACCTATTTAGTGTGATTGTATCAAAAGTGAATTTTATTTTCACCTGTTTTATCAGGCAAAGAAGTACAACTACACATTGGAATTATTTAAAAAAAAAAAAATGTGGTGTCTCGATATTGCTGTTACATATTGGTGCCCATGGTGTTTTTTTTAATTTTCTCACAAAATATCCGTCTGTGTTCACTGTTGTTGAGAAAAAAAGGTCACTTCTATTCTGCTGTTTCTTATTGCATAGTCCCTAAAATAGCAGGAATCACTTTATGTCCTATGTAGCAAAAGGATCTTGGCATTGGCACCTAGCTACTACGAATGTATGAGCCACAGTGATGGACATATTGGGTGGACACTCTGAGAGTCCAAAGAACCTTGAGGAGTGTAAAAACAAGTATATTACCACAATAACTAGACAAATATTATTGTTCTAGAAAGTATTCCAAATGAAAAATGTTTTGTATGATCCAATGGTGCAAATAAATATTTTTTTAAATGTCTTGTCAAGTTCAGTATTTTAATTTATAGTTTTCTGTGACATAGTTAAAGGGGTTTGCTAGGCCGAAAAGAAAAGTTTCCAGTACGTTCCAAACAGTATCTGAAGATAAATGCCGAACATGGACTTCTCCTGGAAGTTCATTGTAAAGTTTAGAGTTTCGGGAAAACCTGGAGAGAGAGTGAGAAAGACATGGACCCACTCTCGCTTTATTTGCAAAGGAAATGGATACATGTCTGGAATTTGCATATTTGTGATCACCTGCCGCTAAGAACCTAGTATACACTTGACTGAAATTTTGCAAATCACGTGCGATCATATGACGGCCCACTCACTCTGAGAATACACGGAAAATGTAACAGTGTGCACATTGCAAATTGTCACGATTCAGCTGTTTGCAATCACATATAGTGACTGCAGACTTTTCCTTTAATCCAAGCAAACCCCTTTAATTATTTAGTAGTGTTTAGAAAGCTTTTATAAAATTCTTGCATTTGCATTACTTCACTTTAGTTAATTGGAGTGGTCATTGGTCCCTTAAAAGCAGCTGTTTGTTTACCAGAAGCTCTTATAACCAGAGCATGCTTATGGAACGTCACGCTAAAGAAAAGAAAACACGAGGATTAGAAACATTTTCAACATTTACTTTGACTGGGATTACCATAGAGTGCACTGCCATTGCCTGAAGACATCAAGAAGACAAAAATACTAAGGATCTATCAAGACTTCCGATCAAGATTATACTGAGATTACTGTGAATTGTCTGCAAGGTGTCAAGTGCTGTGAGTACATGGGAATCTACAAGTGAAGAATTCTCCTAAATATTTGGATGGTCACAAAAATATTTGTATTATTTATATTCTTACTGGCAACAAAATATACATTTCTACAGCAACACGGTGGGTGCCAATAAAATGGCTATCTAGTTTATAAATAATTTCTATAATTTATTAATACTAGTCTAACTTACTAATATGTTTACTGCTCGTAAGTTCCTTTTTCCTCTGAACCATATGGCTCTTTCTGAAGAAGCATCACATAAAGAATGCAAAACAACATCACACCACTAATACAGTCATCCCCCTGAATGAAATATCATGTCAAGTGACATTTTACTCATTTTTTGGATGAATTAGGAAAGTGAGAGGTCGTTAGAGCCCAAAGATCAGCAAAAAGAGATAAGAGGAGAAATCTGTAAAACATGGGGCAAATACTCTAGACAACGATGTGTTGTACAAATGCAAAACTGAAGAGGATGAAGAGAGAGAAAGGGAGAGAGAGACATTTTTCGACGTGTTCATGTTCAGTCCTTTTTCAAAAGGATGTGTTAAGAAAATGCAAAAATAATAAAAAGCATGCATTTTACAAGCTACTGTTTTTTGCACATCTGTTTTAGTAGTCAAGTTAGACATTCGTACATGCAACACCAGTACTGATACCTGTTGCTGCTGCTTGCAATTTGACCTTGTACTTAACATTTCAACTTTTACATAACATAGAAGAAGAATCAATTCCTTTTGAAATGTGGTGCTGGGGAAGGATGTTATCAATATCATGGATGGCAAGAAGATCAATCTTGAAACAAGTCATGCAAGACTTGTCACTCAAAGCAAGGATCACAAAGCTACAACTTGCCTTCTTTGGACACATCATACAAAGAGAGAAATCACTGGAGAAGGACCTCATGGTCAGAAGAATAGAAGGAACATAAAGAAGAAGACAAAAAAACAGATGGCTTGATACAATCCTGATAACAGAGGGGAAGACCCTGGAGGACCTATCTGGGTTTTCACAAGATCGATCTTGCTACAGATTGTTCATCTATCAAGTCACCATTGCTTGAGAAAAAATAATTACCTAATGTTTCTTGTCCAGTCCTCTTTGCAAAAGGGTGAGTTGTGGTTGAAAATGGGGTCAAAAGTTAATTATAGTGTAGTAAAAAGCGTCTGGTAAATGAACAAGTGGCAATAACAATGGATAGGTCAATTTTGAAAAAAAAATATCATACCATGGCGTCTGGCAATAAAAATATGGGAGCCACCACCACCACCAAAGGCACCAGCTATCCAAGCCATAGTACTCCCAAATGTAAGTCATAATGGTCTACCTTTGTCTCTGAAAACCATATTCATGGGGAGGAAGCTGAGAACCCAATGGAATATATGATACATTACTTGTTTCTGTCAAAGCAGGATGACGTTACCTTTGATGGTGACATCTTCAGTTTGAGTCTGTATTCCGCAGTATTCTGCTGAGTTTCATTTGTGTCAATTATACCTCAATCTTTTCTGTCCCTTATTTCCCTAAGCCACAGCTCTCTGGGGTATAAGTTTTTTTTTACTATTTTTCTAGTAGAGTTCTTGTATGAGTTTAGCAGTCAGCATTTGAACTCATATAAGATGGGATGAGAACAGCTAAAGGACATGATTCAAATATCTTACTGTATTGGTTGTTCTATCAGCCTTGGTAGTAGGGGGAATAGCTGTGGCCATGAGTTCATTTACCCATTTAGTAAATGAACCTATGGAAGGTCTTGTAGTCGAAGTTGCAATATGAATATATAAGTATTTTTCAAACGGCATTGTGGGAGGGTTATAAGTGTATATATGGTAGGAATATAAAAAATAACTGCGACAATAGTGTCTGTATTATAGATAGTGTATACAGGGTGAAAGCAATAAATAACTTATGTTCCAAACTTCTGGTATGAACTAATTTGCTGCGAATATCTCAGGAGCACCTTGCAATTGTCAGCTAACCGTTCACCTTTGATCGCGGAGTTCAACCAGCAGTGATTGTCTCCAACGTGCACCACCGGCAGTGGCAGCAATGTGGAACATGATCAGTTCTGGAAGCAGACACTTCAGCACGCATACCTCCCCTCCCCTTGGAGTGATCTGGACCATGAGCAGTCTTTCCACTCCTGGAAGCAGGTACATCAGCGTCTAACATTTATCTTCCCTTGGAGCGGCATAGACGCCTTAGGATCACCATAGCAGATTTCCAACAGACTATAGGAATTCACTAAGGCTCCCGAAAACTACATCTCTAGCCTCAGCCTTATACTCCGAGCTGTCAGGACCCAAACATCTAG
Organism: Oophaga pumilio; assembly: GCA_009801035.1. NCBI lineage: Eukaryota > Metazoa > Chordata > Amphibia > Anura > Dendrobatidae > Oophaga > Oophaga pumilio. Next base: position 7,778 of record VIAB01003305.1, read on the forward strand.
ACTAATCATTTAGTGGGTCCAGAATTGTGTTTTTTGACAGCACTTAAATTACTATTTTTGATTATTCATATCATATATTGGACAGTTATTTATTTCACCATGAGCCTCTTTCCACTATCATAGCAGACAGCTCAGCACACCGCGCAGTGTTGATCCTGCCCCACTGACCACACCATCAGCAGGACCACAGCGCTTTTTGTGACTGTCATCTTGAGATAGCCACAACCTACTAGTAGATACTGGAAGTAAGGGACATAAGCTATATATTGTTTTTACCCTGCATATACCATCTCTAATACAGACACTATTACGTATATTCCTCTCATATATTCATTACTATTTTATTCTCTGGCAACATGTGGTAGTTGCAAGAAAACTAGGTAGCTGGGTGGGATAGTAGTGCTAGGTGCCACTTCACCCATCATTGTGTTTTGAAGTTGCAATATGAATGCTGAAATGCCTTCAAATCTGAACATATTAATGCCATATTACTGCATTATAACATTAATATATTAATAATTTCCTATTTCTCATGGAGTAAAATGTGAGATTTTGCTTTTTTGACAGGCTACATTAAATTCTGCAACAAAAAAAGGATAAAATCTCAAATATGTCACTATATATGTTAATAACTAGAGTTGAGCGAAACAGGTCGGCCAGAATCATAAGTCGCCGACTTTCGCCAAAGTCGGGTTTCGCCGATTGAAACCCAACCATAGTGTGAAGTCGGCCATGCGGTCGTCAACCCGAGCGCCAAAGTTGGTTTTCCCAGAATGCTTTCAGGCGCCTTTTTTCAGCCAATGAGCAAGGACGTACACTGTGGGCAACGAGATGACATGGGCAGCGTCCACCACCATCTTAGGGAAGGGTATTGCAGTGATTGGCTTGCTTTGGGAAGCATCATAGTGTCTATAAAAGCCCTTACCGCCGACCTCCATTTTACTTCTGCCGATCTTAACAGTAGGGAGAGGTTGCTGACGCTGTTTATCAGTAGGGAGAGAGTTAGGGCTGGAAAGAGAAGTTCTTATGTGCTTGTGCTGATAGCAATTGTGCTGTACAGTTAGTGTGCAGTGACAGGGGAGGATTTTGTTGTGTTCAGCAGCGCTGGTTATTAGGCTGCCGGATAGCTGTATAGCTGTGTGTACACTGCTGTGCAGACTGCTTTTTACACAGCACTAATACTTTGATTCTTTTTTTCTGCACAGTTACCGAGCGTTCATTTTTTCCCACACCGTATAGAACTGTACGCTCCTCACACACTACCATGTACCAGCTAGTATCACGGAAAATACATGCTGACTATCTGTGTGTGACTCTGGAAATATATACGGAGATTTCAATTTTCCCCTAAACCGTATACAGCTGGTATCTTCTGATACAGTACAGTTTTTCTGCCTTTTGTATTATGGTCAAATCCATACTGAGTGAGCGTCTGTGTGTGACTCCAGAAATATATACGGAGATTTCAATTTTCCCCTACACTGTATACTGCTGTACGCTTCTGATACAGTACAATTTTTCTGCTTTTTGTATTCTGGTCTAATCCATACTGATACAGTACCATATATCTGCTGGTATTTTTGGTACGTTTTCCCAAACATGAGGTAGTATGGTGGAAGAGGCCGCGGAAGTGGGCGGGGAGGGGCCAGCTGGTACTGATGGTGGTGGTGGTGCATCTGCTGGTAGCGCCAAAAGCACAATAGCACCTAAGGCAGGAGGTGTTGAGCCTGCATCATCATCTGGCTCCAGAAGGCCTGGAAGGCTCCCTTTTCTGGGAGTAGGTAAACCGCTTTTAAAGCCGGAGCATCAGGAACAGGTTTTGGCTTACATTGCCGAAAGAGCCTCCAGCTCTATCGCCTCCTCTTCTGAAGTTTCAAAAACTGCAAGCACTGACTCTTTCCTTGTGTCCTTCACCCCCAACAAAAGTGAAGGATGCGGCAAGCCACACTTCAGATTACTCCCTGGAGCTCTTTTCACATACCATGTCTGGTTTATCAAGTGAAATCCTGAATTCCCCAGCCCAAGATGAATATGACATGGAGTGCACAGCCACTGCTATATGATTCTGCTGGTGCAATCACGCAGAGCACTGCATTGCCCTCACAGTCTACTGAGCCTGATTCTGACCCTGATGAAACTCAGGTGCCCCTTCCCGCATACTCTACCACCTTACACGGTGACACAGAGGAAGGTGCAGATGAAATTGAAGAGGAGGTGATGGGTGGCCAGTTGTTGACCCGGATTGGCATCCATAGGGGGAAGAGGGTACTGCTAGCAATAGCTCAGAAGAGGAGGAGGATCCGTAGCAGTCATCGACATCGCAGCTGCGGTTATCTGACAGCCCCGTAGCAGTCCAAAAACGTGTTAAGAAAACAAAAAGAGTTGCAGGACAGCTTGCCCAGACGGTCAAATTAGCACAGCGTGCAAGCCCTGAAAATTTATCCCATAGTAGGAAGAGTGCAGTGTGGCACTTTTTTGACCAAAATCCTATTGATGAGGCAAAGGTTATCTGCAAGAAGTGCGAAAGGACATTTAGCCGAGGGAAAAATCTCTAAAATTTGAATACCAGTTGCATGCTTAGACTTTTAAACACCATGCACTTGCAAGCTACAAAACGGACGGACTACAAAACCTCAGGTAGCACATGTGCACCTGCTCCGACTGAAGGTAGCCAGAAACTATACATCGCTTCCCCCACTGTAAGCCCACCGGTTAGCACACCACCAGCAAGAAATGTTGAGGTGTCGTCGCAAGGCCAAAGCAGTCAGAGAATCACAATGCTTTTCCAACGAAAGACTGAATCTGGGCGATCACCACCACCATCACCAACACCAACCCCCTCTCAGTCCGCCATGTACACCACTAGTTCCCCCATATGTAGCTCTAAAGTCCAGGTCACCCTAGCAGACACTTTGAGTAGGACAAGAACATACTCATCCTCTCATCCGCGTACACTGGCTTTGAACGCCTACATTGCCAAACTGATCTGATTAGAGATCATGCCCTTCCGTTTGGTTGAAAGCGCAGCGTTCCGAGAGCTCATGGCCTACGCTGTCCCACGCTATGACCTACCCAGTCGGCACTTCTTTTCTAGAAAAGCCATCCCTGCCCTCCACCTGCATGTGAAAGACCGCATTGTCCATGCACTCAAGCAATCAGTGAGTGGAAAGGTGCATCTCACAACAGATGCATGGGCCAGTAGGCATGGCCAGGACCGTGTCCATCACTGCGCACTGGGTTAATGTGGTGGATGCAGGGTCAACAGAAGACAGCGGCGGTGGGACAGTGCTGCCTAGCCCATGGGATAGGCAACAGTTGGCTATAGGTATTCGACCCTCCTCCTCCTCCAGAAGCGAGAGCTCATTGACAGACCGCAGTCGCACTAGCCCTCCATCTGCAGCTGCCAGTGTTGTACACAAGGTGTCTCACTATCGAACAGCTAGTGGTAAGCGTCAGCAGGCTGTTTTAAAGATGATGTCTTTGGGCGACAACAGACATACCGCGGAGGTACTGGCCGACTACTTGCAGCAAGAAACTGAGTCATGGCTGGGCAGTTTACATCTTGAGCCAGGCAAGGTAGTCAGTGATAACGGCCGTAATTTTGTGGCGGCCATAGCCCTGGCAAAACTCAGACACATACCTTGCCTGGCACACACCTTGAACCTGGTGGTGCAGTGCTTCATAATAATTATCCGGAATTACCAGCCCTGCTCCATAAGGTGCGAAGACTGTGCTCGCACATCTGTCGCTCGCCCGTAGACTCCAGTTGTATGCAGAGGGTGCAGCGATCGCTCCACCTCCCCAAGCACTGCCTAATCATAGACGTTGCAACAAGGTGGAACTCCACCATGCACATGGTTGAGAGGCTGTGCGAACAGAGGCAGGCTGTAATGCATTTGTGGGAGGATACACGTGCAGTCAGTTTGAGGGCAAACATGGAGCTTTTGGGTGTGCAGTGGTCAAAGCAGAAAGACCTCTGTAAAGTGCTTCAGTGTTTTGAGGAATGCACATGGCTGGTAAGTGCAGAGGATGCCATCATAAGCATGAGCATCCCACTTATGCGTCTGCTCATGCAAACTTTGACACACATTAAGGATTAGGCGTCTGCAGCAGAGGAGGAAGAGGAGGAGGAGGAGGAGTGAAGCCTTGATGACAGTCAGCCATTGTCTGCTCAAGGAACTGACCTGGACGAGGTGGAGGAAGAAGAGGAAGAGTAGGAAGAGGAGGATGAGGGGGATGATTATTTTGGGGAGGA
>VIAB01003305.1:41808-53375 GCA_009801035.1 Oophaga pumilio
TATCTTACCCTTCCATGCGGGCATATACATACGTGTATGCCATTATATATAAGTATGTATGTACATGCACATACATGTATATTTATTTGCATTTTCTTTTGGTTTAACTTCACTCCACTTTATTTACACATTCGGCAATGTATTGTTATGTCACCTTTATATTTTCCCTAAGATATATATGTATATACTGTATATAGATATATATCTACATCTACAGTATATATGCCTTGTATCAATTTTTTTCATCTCACACATTTACTCTTCACATGGTATCTTGGTGATAACCATCCCACATCATACACTTAATTTATATTTTTGAGTGTCATATTATTTGATTCATCATTCAGTATTTATCATCATTTTTATTACACTTTATCAGAATTTATTTTTCTTCCTTATCACTCTCATGCTCACAATATCATTTATTCACTTTCATTGTCCACCAATAGATAGACATACACTATCATATATCTAACACTATTTTGCATGTTTTACACTCTTGTGACATAGTTTTGCACTAAGCAATGTCATATCTCCCATTACCATCTTCTCTTCCTTCTCCCCACAGGTAGTGGCTTAAGGCACTGTCACACTTAGCGATCGCACCAGCGATCACGACAACGACATGACCTGGCGAGATCGTTGGTGCGATCGCTATATGATCGCTAGTTAGCTTCCAAACACAAAGATCTCATCAGAGATCAGTGATCTGTATAACGACCTCTGCAGTCGTTGGGAAAACCTAGTACCACCTGCGACGCTGGTGAAGTCGTTCATAAAGGGTGTCACACTCAGCGATTCAGGCTCACCAGCGGGACTCCAACGACCAAAAAACGGCTCAGAACGTTCATAAGCGATCAACGACATCTCAGCGGGGGCCACATCGCCGCTACATGTCACACACAGCGACGTCGCTAATGATGTCGCTGCTGCGTCAAAAAATCGCTGACGCTTTAGCGATCTCATTAGCGATCTCACTTAGTGTGACAGTACCTTTATACATTGTACAATTTATTGCTAATAACAGATGGTACCCATCTCCGGTACCAGCAGCCTATATGCTCTAACCGGCCCCGCATGCATGCACAGCCTGTGTTCCATGAGTCGCCTGCCTCCTGTGTATCAATGTGGCTGAAGCGCTGGATCACATGAATCTACCCTGACGTGGCGGTCACATGACGCGGGTGCCAGAGACTTACAGGTTCCTCCTGTCTGTGCATGCGGCAACTCCTCCCCGGTCTCCACCTATTGGCCTTCCACCACTTTTATACCCCTCTGGTTAACTTGGTTGTCACTCCCTGATGAAGGACTTTATTCCAAAGCGCACATTGGGGTGTGCGCTGCATTTGAACAGGGGACCACCATCAGGTAACTACCACTTCCTGTTCATTCACCATTTCTCCAAATAGACCCATTGCATAAAATGCTGTCAAACATACATCATTGTGATATATGCATGTCTATTTTTTAGAGGTTTCGCCTTATGCACACTCACTTGCTATATATTATAACAATACCTTTCCATATATGATCAAGGTGTCAGCACCAACAGCATTGATGTGTCTATGCATATTTACAGGCAACAAGCTATGACTGATTTATCTTCAGTATGTGTTCCATCCTAGTTGTTTTCCACTAATATAATTAAAAACTGGGTCTGAACTGAAAAAGTAAGTTGATGTGTATGCAAAATGTAAATGCATATCAAACACATGACCATTAAACAGAGAAAACAAAAAACAAGAAACAAATATCCTAAAATAAAACAAAATAAAAAATATATTGCAAAACATGCATGAAGTTGTAATAAGAATAATAAGGGTATTTGGTAAACATAATTTTGATCAAAAGAATGTACAAGCCATCCCGCCACGTCAAGGCAACCCTTTGTGGGACAGTCCTACTCTAATATTAAAAACCTTTTTAATATTAGAGTAGGACTGTCCCACAAAGGGTTGCCTTGACGTGGCGGGATGGCTTGTACATTCTTTTGATCAAAATTATGTTTACCAAATACCCTTATTTTTATTATTACAACTTCATGCATGTTTTGCAATATATTTTTTATTTTGTTTTATTTTAGGATATTTGTTTTTTGTTTTTTGTTTTCACTAATATAATTACTAAATTGTATGCTATTAATTGAGATTGCATTTTTCTTATTTGCTTTTACTCTGTTACCTTTCCCAATTTCCAGTGGTCCCATTGGATTATGATTCTTCCATTTTTTTATTCTGGTTTTTATATTTTTTCTATATCAAATTATTGTTTTATCTCGTGCGGGCACTCTGCTGAATGCAGTGCAATTCATTGCAACCCATTGTCAAATAAAGGTGTTTTATTTATTGTATTATGCCCCATATTTATTCTTTGACCAATGTTCAGTGTTCTCTGCTTGGTTTATAGTTTATAGACAATTGCCTTCAGATACAAGATGTGCAGCATCTGAAACAACGGATACTGGAAGCCGGTGCTAGCATTTCTTCTGTTGCTATCAGTGTGTCAAGAGTGGGAGAAGAGGGTTGCATTGACAATTCAACAAAATGGGCAGCACTTTGAACACATTTTATAAGTGGTCATAAACTTGTAAATAACTCATGAAAGAATAAAGTTACATTAAAATCAAGCACACCATTGTTTTTCTTGTGAAATTCTCAATAAGTTTGATGTGTCACCTGACCCTCTTCCTATTGGAAAAAAAAAGTTGGATCCAAAATGGCCGACATCAAAATGGCCGCCATGGTCACCAACCAACTTGAAAAGTTTTCCACCTCCCATATACTAATGTGCCACAAACAGGAAGTTGATATCACCAACCATTCCCATTTTATTTAGGTGTATCCATATAAATGGCCTACCCTGTAGTATAATTTACTCCCCATAGTCCTCCATAGTCCATGTTGCAAATTGTGTGACAAATTTAGGTGCCATTTTTACCCATTTCCCTTTGTGACAATGTGAAATCTGGGGCTAAAAACAATTTTTTGTAGTAAAAATGTAAATATTTTTTACTACCCAATGATATAACACCTGTGCTGTCAAAATGATCACTGCACCCCTAGATTAATGAGTCCTATCCATTGTACTGAGCTAGCACTTCCTTGCAGGCAATAATTTAAAGTGCATTTGCTATCACGAAATGTCTTAATATATAGGTAGGAAACTTGGTGTAAAGTCACTATTACCTGGCAATGTGAACGTCGATGCATATATCCATAATAGCCAATGAGGAAAGAGGGAGAGGATATGCATTGCTAATCTGACCAAACCTTTTTGGCTCATGCGCCCGCTCACCGGTCTCGTGTTGTGAATAATATTCCCAGAGCTGCGGTCATGTGGAGGTCCGCACATTGCCACTCCCCTAGGGTTATGATGGAAGCACACCCTTGTGTATAAGCCACGGCTCCGAGAACTAGTGAGTCGGTGGCCTGCGCATGCGTACTATTTGCCAGCAGTCAGAACCATTCAAGGGTGGATGAGAATGTGTCAATGTGTGTTGAAGAATGAATTAAAAATATTCTAATTTTGGGAATTGTGGTGGTGAGTGTGAGTAAAAACTTGTTTATTTTAAGGTGTGTATTGGACAATTGAGGTGAAGGCATAAAGAGGCAGTGCATAAAGTGCAATATATGAACAAGGTGAGAAGGAATAATTAGATATTGTTGAAATTATTTAAAGAACATAGAACACTATCTTTATTTGTTTATTTATTTTGCTCATTTATACAGCGCCATTATTTCCACAGTGCTTTACAGTCATTATTGTCACTGTCCCCGATGGGGATCACAATGTAAATTCCCTATCACTATGTTTTTGGAATGTGGAAGGAAGCTGAAATAACTGGAGGAAACCCACACAAATACGGGGAGAACATACAGACTCCTTACAGATGTTGTCCTTGGTGGGAGTTGAACTTAGGACCTCAGCTCTGCCATGCTAGCCACTGAGCCACCGTGTTGCCCAATTAAAAACCCAATATCTTAGATATGTTTTATAACTATTTTAATAAAAAACTTTAAGTGCATCCTCTTGTCACTAATATTCATTTTTACATAATGTAAAGGAGTTAAAGGTGTGCACACGGTATTAGATGGGGGTTGAGGTGCTGGTATAGTGGACTAATAGTCCCTAACATATAGCATACAAATTATACCGCACACTAGTAGGAATTCCATGCAAATTATAACTTTATTTGTGGCGACAGGGAGAAAAATGTATATAGCGACAAAGAAAATCTGACGTTTCGACTCTTCCCGAGTCGTACTCATAGAGTCGCTTATGAAGAGGTAATGAAAGCTTTAGAATCCATCATAGGATATCCAATATATATTCAATAAGCACTGTGTACCTGTCTTGCAATGATTGTAGAGCGGCGCTCCCGCGCCCTGCTGGTATTGATGTCACCAGCAGCCATACCAGCAGGGCGCGGGAGCGCCGCTCTACAATCATTGCAAGACAGGTACACAGTGCTTATTGAATATATATTGGATATCCTATGATGGATTCTAAAGCTTTCATTACCTCTTCATAAGCGACTCTATGAGTACGACTCGGGAAGAGTCGAAACGTCAGATTTTCTTTGTCGCTATATACATTTTGCTCCCTGTTGCCACAAATAAAGTTATAATTTGCATGGAATTCCTACTAGTGTGCGGTATAATTTGTATGCTACATTTTTACATAATGTTAGCATATTTCCCCTAAATGGTTTATCCTTTTGCCTGTATTGAAAGCATAGATTCCCTTGAATGAGAGATAGCACTTAAATGCAAACACACAAGTAATCCATTTTTCTTTAAATAATTTCAACAATATCCAATTGTTCCTTCCCACCTTGTCCACATGTTGCCCTTTATACACTCCCTCTTTATGTCTTCACCTCAATTGTCCAATAAACACCTTAATATAAACAAGTTTTTACTCACCACGACAATTCCCAAAGACAGAATATTTTCAGTTCATTCCTCAACATACATTGACACATTCTCATCCACCCTGGAATGGTTCTGACTGCTGACAAATTGTGAGGATATGCAGGCCACCCAATCAATAATTCTCAGAGCCGTGGTCTATACAAGAGGGCAAGCTTTCATCCTGACTCTAAGAGTGTGGTGATGCGCGGACCTCCACGTGACCGCAGCTCTGAAAACATCATTCACAATTCGAAACGGGTGAGTGGGTACATGAGCCAAAAAGGTTTGGTGGCGTTGGCAACACATCTCCTCCCCCTCTTTCCTCATTGGCCAGTATGGATATATAATCTGGTTGCCCCCTGCCCTGACGTGCCTCCCGAAGAAGCAGAGTGAAATGTGTGTCGGGGCAGAGGTAAGCCATCATATGCATCGCTGTTCACATTGCCAGGTAATAGTGACTTTACACCAAGTTTCCTACCTATATATTAGACATTTCTTGATAGCAAATACACTTTAAAATATGCACCTTAACATATGTGCCAAACAAACAAATACATCTATTGCCTGCAAGAAAGTCCTGGTTAGGTACAATGGATAGGACTCCTTTATAGCATACAGGATTTAGCAGCAAGGTTGTCCAGTCATCCTTTTTCTGAACTTTAAAATGATAGCTTTAGTGAACGGCTACATAGCCTCTTTTTATTAACTAAATGCTTTGCATACCTTGATGTCGTCCCCCTCATTGTAGCATCTTTCTAATTTTAAATTGATTTTATTACTTTGTTAATAAGTAAATTGTTTTTAAATATTGAAAAATTTACTTCTTTTTTTACCTGGTTGATACAAATCCCTGGTAATATGTATGATTAAGGATTATTGTAGAGGAAGTATTTTTTACCAAATGGTAACGTTATTTACAAAGGACTAATATTGTTAATAATTAAATCCTCAAGATGTGCGTTTTACAAAATGGGGTCAGTTGTGGGGGGTTTCTACTGTTTTGATATGTCAGGGGCTCCTCAAATGTGATGTGATGCTGAATCACTCCTCATGAACTAGCTATGAGTCAGGGTAATAAAGAAGTCCGAGGTCAAAAGCCGATAGGGTACGTCATAAACATAGGAAAGATACAAAGGCATAGTCAGGTACCGGTCTGAGGTCAAAATACCGCCATGATAGAAGATCAGAGCAAAAGAGTTTCACAGACAGAGGGTCAGAAAACCAACCACACTTAGCAGAAGCGACGTCTAGCAGAGGCTCGTGACTGACAGCCCAGCTAAATAGCTGAGCATTGACCTGGTGCAATGAACAACTGAAGACAGTCCAGCACCTCCCAATTTCAGATTGTACAACTGACCTCTCAATCAAAACAACGACAGCTCAGCAAGCCCTTTCACCAGACATGACGAATAAGCTGTCAATCAAAGTACTGAGAGCATCAGCACACCCCTGCACCAGAATGAATGGCTGAGTCGTTAGCACCTGCATCCCAGACACACTGAGGGGTGGAATCATGACATGTGATATGACATTTGCAATCTATTCCAGCCAAAATTGCTATCCAGAATTAAATTGATGCTCCTTCCCTCTAAGCCCTGCTGTGCCCTCAAACAGTAGTTTTTCACAACATTTGGGGCATCAGTTTACTCAGAATATTTTGCAAAACAAATTGTATGGTCCATTTTCTTCTGTTACTCTTGTGAAAAATAATAATTTGTGGCTAAAGTAACCTTTTTTGTGAGAAAAATGTATTTTTTCATTTTCATGTCTTATCATTATAAAATTCTGTGTAGCACCTGTGGGTTCAAGGTGATCACTACACCTCTAGATAAGTTCCTTGAGAGGTGTAGTTTCCAAAATGGGGTCAGTTGTGGGGGTTTTCGACTGTTTAGACACATCAGGTGCTCTGCAAACACAACATGGCGTCCGCTATCTATTCCAGACAATTTGGGGTTGCAAAAGTGAATTTGCGCTCCTTCAGAGCCTTGTCATGCTCCCAAACAGTAGTTTTCCACCACATATGGGGTATCGGCATACTCAGGAGAAATTACACAACAAATTGTATTTTCCATTTTCTCCTGTTAACCTTGTAAAAATGAAATATTTGGGGCTAAAGGAACATTTTCGTGGAAAAATTGATTTTTCCATTTTCACAGCTCAGCGTTATAAAATTCTGTGAAGCACCTGTGGGTTCAAAGTGCTCACCAGACCTCTAGATAAGTTACTTGAGGGGTCTAGTTTCCAAAATGGGGGTTTCCACTGTTTAGGCACATCAAGCGTTCTGCAAACGTGACATGGCATCCGCTATCTATAACAACCAATTTGGGTTCCAAAAGTCAATTGGAACTCCTTCCCTTCTGAGCCCTGCCATGCGCTCATAAAGTAGTTTTCCTCCACATAATGGGTATTGGTGTACTCAGGAGAATTTGCAAAAAAAATTGTATGGTTCATGTTCTCTTGTTAACCTTCTAAAAATGGAAAATTTAAGGCTAAGCGAACGTTTTTGTGGGAAAATGAAATCTATCTATCTAATATACTGTATGTACATATATATGTGTGTGTGTGTCATTGACATCTATATATCTATATATGTGTTTATATCTATTCTATCTATTCTATTCTAACCTGTCACTGTGTGATTGTACTGTACGCAGCCCATGAATTTCCAGTTTTTCAAAGGACATCAGTGCGTAAAAATCAGATAGCACTCGCATGGTCTGAGTGTGTGATTTTTTTCTCATACCCATAGTCTTGCATTGGTGAGTCTTGGCCAAGTCTTGCTGACAATCGCAGCATGTTGCGATTTTACATGCACACCGAATAAGGTTGAGAAAATAAATGCTGATGTAAGCTGGGTCGAGTGCTATGTGATGTTTTCTCACATAGCACTCGCACGTATTCAATGTTAGTGTGACATCGGCCTTCATCAGCCGCTCCTGCGCTGTAAATAAAAAAAAATGGTTATCAAAAATACAGGGAAACACACGCCGTTTTTTTTAAATTATTTATTTACAGCGCAGGAACGGCTGATGAATACTCCTATCCGCCACTCCTGATCTCACTGTTATTAGCGGCAGCAGGTGTCAGCTGATGGGAGCTGTAGTCCCATCAGCTGATTGCAGTGAACAGAGGTAACCTCAATGATGTCACCACCGGTCACTGACGCTGCGCTCGCAGCAGCTCAATCACCAGTTGTTCTCAGCCTGGACGGTCGCATCTTGGCACTGCCCAGGTTGAAAACTATTAATCCTCCAGACATGGATTACAGCGTGGGACAAAATGACCAACAGGTGAGGGATATTGTTGTTTTTTTATTTTAGTTTTATTACAGGAGAACGAGGGCTTCGGTGAAATTAGGCGTTAGGGTAAGTATAACCGTGTTTGTTATTTTTAAATAAAATGTAAAACTGTATTTAGTCTTATTTCTAATAAAGGACTTTATTCTGGCTGTGTCTTTATTTACCACACAACTATAGGATTAGTAATGGAGAGGTGTCTTATAGACACCTCTCCATTACTAATCCGTGGGCTTGATGTCATCTAAAAATACAAAGGTGACATCAACCCCACAAATATGAACCCCACTTGCCACCGCTACAGGGCAACTGGGAAGAGCCCTGCAAAGCGCCAGAAGTGGCACATCTAATTGATGCGCCTTTTCTGGACGGCTGCAGGCTGCTTTTTTTTAGGCTGGGGGGCTAATATCCATGGCCTCTTACCAGCCTGAGAATACCAGCCCCCAGCTGTCTGCTTTAGCAAGGCTGGTTGTCAAAAATGGAGGGGAACTCATGCTGTTTTTTTAAATTATTTATTTAAATAATTAAAAATACAGCATGGGTACCCCTCTATTCTTGATAACTAACCTTGCTGAAGCTGACACCTGAGGGTTACAGCCCCCAGCTGTGAGTTTTGCCTGGCTGGTTATCAAAAATACAGGGGAACCCACCCCATTTTTTTTCATATTATTTACAGTGCAAGAGCGGCTGATGAATACTCCCATCTGCTTCTCCTGCTCGCACTGTTATTAGCGGCAGCAGGTGTCAGCTGATGGGAGCTGTAGTCCCATCAGCTGACATCAGTGACCGGAGGTTACCTTTATACCTCTGATCACAGAGGAGCACTCATGCTGTATTCTGACAGCATGGAAACTGCAGCTCTCTGACTGGTGGGGATGATTTCACCGCCAATCAGAAGCTATATGCCGGTGTTTCCCACGCTGTGTGGGAAACACCGGCTTTTGTGCTGTGTATGTTCGGCGATTAAATCGACGAATACTGCAAATTCGGCCATCGTGAGCTGAACCGATCATTGAAATATTTGCTCATCTCTAATCTCTAAAAAAAGTTTTTTTTATTGTGTTGGAAATATTAGAATTGCTGATCAACTTTTAACCCTTCTAACTCCCTAACAAATACAATAATCCCTAACAAATACAATAATGTTTCAAAATGATGCAGATGTACAGTAGGCATGTGAGAGATGTTATTTAGCAGTTATTTTGTACAGCATGACTAACTGGTCTAAGGATATAACAATTGAAAGCTTGAAAATTGCGAAATATTTCACATTTTTACCAAAACGCTGATATTTTCACAAATAAACACAAAAAATATTGACCTAAGTTTAAAACTAACGTAAAGTAAAATGTGTCACGAAAAAATGATCTCAGAATCACTGGGATTCGTTGAAGCATTCTAGTGTTATTACCATATAAAATGACACTGGTCAGAACTGAAAAAATTGGCCTGTTAGGAAGGTGAAAACAGGCTTCGGGGTGAAGTGGTTAAACTAATGAATGATAAACATAATAAAAGTAATAAAAAGAATAAAAATAGAATTATTTGCTAGATGTGTAAATCTACTTGTAATTCTAGTATTTCATTACTTTATTTCCATCTATAGATAGCTTAGTTCATCTGATATAGTCTCAATCAGGTTTATTTAGCCAACACACGGATCTTTCCATTTGTTTTAGAACACTTCACAACTCTGCCATTTCTTTCATTTGTTTCCACACCAAGGGAAATTCATATTCATTAGGTGACTCTTATTCATTTCCTCGCATTTTGCCTTATCTTCCAAAATAATTAAGTAATTGGAGAGGCTGTCAATTAAACAGTGATACTAATCAAAGCATAAAAGCTCCTTTAAGAAGCAGTAGCTCTGAACAGATTTTCCAACATTGTCAGCATTGACTTCATTCATCGAATTGTCATACAATAGCGTGCTCCAGATGTTTATGTGTAATCAAGGCAACATTTGTAACATGGATGACCCTTTATATAGCAAAAAAGAGAAAAGAAGCCACCTATTATGTGTCCAAGCTGAATTCTGCAAAAATGTGGCTTTTTTCATCATTAATTAACGCTAGCTTCTTTAATGAGGACACTGTCAAGGACAGTTAAGAAAATGACTACAAGTGTCCTTGGTAACTTGAATGTAGTACTGCTGAATTTACCTTACTTCCACTAAGTGTGACATAAATGTCAGTTTCTTTGAAGTGTAAGGAACAGCATTCTTTGGACTGATACAATCACAGTAAATAGGAGAAGCATCTGTCATCTCAGAAAAAAAAAACATATTACCGGTCTTTTTTTTTTAAAATTAAAGCATGACGTTCTTTATGGTAATTTTTATTGTATTCGATGACTTTGGAATTGTGTAACTGGATAAAGAAGCGCTATATGAATTAGCGCGGACGCAGAGGAAGTGATATAAATTGTGGGCGAATAAATTAGATCAATGAGAACAGAAGCAGTCTTATATGATTAAACAAGGCTAGGAATGGTTCATTTCCAAAAAAGGACACAATGACAATAACATATTTCTAGCGTTAAATACAGTATTAATAGAAACAACTAGTCGCCTAGTCTCGAAAGATGGAATATAATAGTGGATTTAATTACATCTCACTCAAGGATGCAACAGCGATTCATGTTGCCAGCAAGGATGGTAGGTTTTATTAAGTGTGTTAAACTAAATATATAGAAGTAGGTAGGAAATATAAGAATAATAATTAAACTGCGTAAGAAAATGAAAATGAATGCATACATTTTCCTTAACTTTCATTTTGTGAATAAAGATAAATATGGCTTTATTTTAGTGTGGGACTTATAATGATCTTTTCTTTTTAAATTTTTAAATGAAGTTGTTTATAAAAAAGAATTATTCTATGTGAATTAAAATTCTATTATCACACATTTAAATGGGTCCTCTGTATTTGGTGCTGGTACTGCAGCTTATCCCTTATTCTCGAATGGGACTATAAAGAATGAGTTGCAGAAGCAGCCACAGCAAAGACACTCATGCAGAAAAGCTGCAGTGATTGTGTAAACTATAAATGGGACTACATCAACACATTGAATTGCTTTTTTGGTACTCAGGGTCAAACATTGATGTATTATCCTAAAGAGTGCTTCTGACACCGCAATACGTGCTGTAGACTTCAGTACAGTCACTGAGGTCAGTGCATGAGCCACTAGACTCAGTGACAAAGCTGGAAATTTGATGCACACTGTTTATGTGACTTTACAGATGCAGCCAAAACTTCAGGACCAAAGCAATGGAGGGAGGCCAGAGCAATTTACGCTGCATTGAGTATGATTGCCATGCACAGACAGTTACACGTTTTGGCATGCTATCAATTAGGTCATT
>VIAB01003306.1:86686-97052 GCA_009801035.1 Oophaga pumilio
CTTATTGTCCGGTGCGTCTTATAGTCCGAAAAATACGGTAATAGCAATTACAGGGCCATAGCAGAAACACTTATTATTTCATAGTGTTCTACATTTGTTTCATTCTAGTAATGTTCATGCTAACATATGTTATATTTGTGCATGAGTTCACTATAGTCTTTATTTATTTATTTTACTCATTTATATAGCGCCACTAATTCCACAGCGCTTTACATACACTATCGGCACTGTCCCCGATGGGGCTCACAATCTAGATTCCCTATCAGTATGTCTCTGCAATGTGGGAGGAGACCGGAGAACCCGGAGGAAACTCACACAAACACGGGGAGAACATACAAACTCCTTGTAGATGTTGTCCTTGGTGGGATTTGAACCCAGGAACCCAGCACTGGAAGGCTGCAGTGCTAACCACTGAGCCTCCTTGCTGCCGTTTAGGACACATCTATAATGTGTCTGGAGTCCTCTTTGTTTTGAAAAAAAAGTGTTTGTGTTCTTATGTAGGTGAGATTTCCAGGGACTATTTTTTTTATTAGTGTATGAGGAGTAACAAAAAATTAAAAGTTAAAAGAAAATATTTATGTATATTTTATATAAATGAGCAAACAATTGATAAATGACGTAACATGTGTTGTACGTGGGGCCTCTGTAAATGGTCAAAAATTTTAACCTTATAGAAAAGATCTTTAAAATGCTCTTAAAGGTTTTTTGTCATAATCATAAATAGGTAAAATTGCAAAGTGTTTGTAAAAACAAGCAACATAGCAATCTGTGTTATTAAAAATCCTCTGCATTCTCACAAACGAAGGAATTATTTTTAATTCTATAGTTTACTGCTCATAGTCTATCTGAGGTGGCAAGTTTCCTAGGCAAGAAGAGCGTGCTTGCAAGCTCTTTACTTTAGGAATTGCAAGCGCTGCTCTGAAGCTGGCCAACTAGTTTCAGGGCCCCTATGTTCTCGAATGATGCTGATGAAACGCCGCCTCTGCTTGCAACATGAGAGAGTGCTCAGTTCGGGCTAGCGGCTCAGCCATGCTGCCGGGGTCAGGCTGTCGGCCTGTAAGCTTGCACCACCCTCCTGGCAAGCAGGGAAAGGGTGCACTCATGAAGAAAGAGGAGAGCAACCGTTTAACACCTTAAAAAATACAAATAATTTCTTGTAGCTAATACCATCTGGAACAGAAGAGTAATTTTATTACATAGAATGAATTACTTTAATAATACACTTGTGCAGTTATCTAATTACTTTAGATCTGGGAAATCATCTGCTTGCTTATGTAAACCATGGGTCTTTGAAAGGTCTTTGATATTCATTGAGAACCCATTTGAAAGTGAATTTAATTATCAGTGATGATGTGAAAAGAAAATTAGCTTTGCTGTTTAATGTTGTTTTAATGTTAAACCACCGTAAGAGGTGAAGGAATAGTAGTGATCGTTACTCCAAGGTATTTATCTCATCTGAATAATTAGAACAGAAATTGCCAATCTTCTACGCTAAAGCACTGCTTCTTCATATAGGTAGAAAGTACCAACTTAGATTTAGTTAGATTTACTGTAAAAATAAGGATTATTATAGGTTACAAAAGTTTGAATTGAACTATTAATGCCTTACATAAAGTGTTTTTAATTTAGCCTTCGATCTAGACTAAATTAGTGTAGATCTTGAGACAACTGTAATCTATGCATGGCACAAAAACTGAAGATTAGTTGGTGTCTGTTGGTTTAACTTGTCACAAAGGTATTTTTTGTGGAAATAATTTCCCATATACTCTAAAGCAGGGGTGGGGAATATTTTTTCTGCCAAGGGCCATTTGGATATTTATACCATCCTTCGGGGGCCATACAAACTCCACCCACAAAGTACATCCTGACTCTGGCACTGGTGTCAGGACGTAATCTTTCATTGCATGCCCTTCAGTGTTCAGTAGTGAACACTGCAAGTGTGCTTACAGAGCAAGAAGAAATTAATGAGCTGGTGGCAATCAAAATACAGCTCTCTGCCAAAGCATAGCAGTCCCTGAGAATCTGCCGGGGGCCGGATAAAAGGTCATCGAGGGCCGTAAATGGCCCTGGGGCCTGAGGTTCCCCACCCCTGCTCTAAAGTAAGAAAAAATCCACCCTGACTCCTCTGTCAAGCCTTTCTCAAAGTCTGCTGTCATCTGCATTTATTAATTGGGAACTTGCTGTACATATATTGGAGCTGTAAAAATATGTATCTAGCTTTGTGCGCTCAGAATGCGTAATTCTACTTTTTTTCTCATCTTCAAAATATGGTACAATGGTTTAAAGGACACCATGTTTTTGGTACACCATTTGAGAGCAGCATATTTCAAGGACAGAGAACTGTCATGGCTCTATTTGGGGATTCAATTGCTGACCTGTTGCTGCGTGGTCGGTTTCCCTTTCTGCTATGCTATTGCCTTTTCTTCCCTATCCAAATGCTGATGTTTCCAATTGTCTTTGTTTCCTGGTTTGCTCCTCTCCAGATGTTTCCCATTTTAGTCTGCCCTATTACATCCTGAGTTGGGTTTTACCATATTTTTCGGACAATAAGACGCACTTTTTCCCCCAAAAGATTGTGGGGAAAATGGGTGGTGCGAACGTCGTAGGCTTACTGGGGGGTTGCGGCAGTGGTATAGCGGCGGCAGAGGTGCGGTGATGCTGAGGCTCTGTGTCGGCGGTGCGGCGGCGGTGGGTGGTGCGGAGTGCTTCCTCAGGATCACGGCGGGATAAATGTGGCGATGCCATGGCCCGGTGTCCACGGCGGGCAGAGCCCAGTGCGTCATCCTATTTCCCTGCGGCCATCTTCCTGAAGCCATAGGCCACCGGAGCCGGCACGTGCGCAGATGGGGATCTCGTCCATATTCCTGAAGCCAAGATCTGCCAAGATCTCAGTCTGTGCTCGAGCCGCCTCGGGAAGATGGCTGCAGTGAAACCAATGATTCTGTCGGCTCTCCCCACCGTGGACAGCGGGCCGCAGCGTCGCCACATTTCTGCTGCCGGCATCCTGATTAAGGGACCCTGCTCAGGTGCACGCCTCACCTCTGCCGCTGCACCTCTGCCTCACCGCCGACACCGAACCTGCAGCATCGCACCACTTCTGCCGCCGCCGGCATCCTGAGGAAGGGCCCATGCCTCTTGTGACCCTGCTGTACCACCGCCGGCCCTCGGGTAAGAGACCTTAAATTCGGGCAGTAAGACGGACCCCCATCCTATAAAAATCTTTTTTCTGCTATTTTCCACCCCAAAATTTGGGGTGCGTCTTATTGTCCGGTGCATCTTATAGTCCGAAAAATACGGTATATGTTCACCCTTCACTGCACTTTCTTATTGGATATACCTCTAGATGGACTTGGGTTTAGGAGTCCCAGCCTTTGTCCCCTTAACGACTGCCGATACGCCTTTTAACGACGGCAGTTAAGGGTACATATTCCTCAGCGCCGCTTTTTATCAGCGCTGATAAATAAGGGTATAGCCTCCCCCCATCGTCAGAATATTGATAGTAGCGGAGATCCTGGAGAACAAAAGGGCCGGTTTTTACGATCCCCTGTCATGTGATCGTCGTTATTCACCGAATAACGAATATCACAAAAAAAAGGTCCTATTTAAAATTAATTTCTCTCTTCTCTGATATGATCTAACATGATCTAACAGGGAATTTTTCCTATTTGTTCCATTTGATCACTATGATAGACCCTATGGTTGCATTTTTTTTTTGGGTGTCTTAACAGCTGCAAAACATGTGGGGCAGGGACTCGAGCACCCGCAATATTTGGTGCACACCTGAGCACCCGATTCAAACTGGAGTAGCGAGCACTTGCGCTCAACACTATTGACGACATTCAATATGACAACCTAATGTTATCAAATTATGTGTCTTAACTGTGGATTCAAAATGCTGAATGTACTCCTGGATAAAATGTTTGAGGGGTTTAGTTTCCAAAATGGTGTCACTTGTGGGGGGGTTTCCACTGTTTAGGCACATCAGGGGCTCTCCAAACGCGACATGGTGTCCTCGCTCGATTATAGCCAATTTTGCATTCAAAAAGTCAAATGGCGCTTCTTCCCTTCCAAACTCTGCCATGTGCCCAAAGAGTGGTTTACCCCCACATATGGGATATCGGCGTACTCAGGAGAAATTGTACAACAACTTTTGTGGTCCATTTTCTCTTGTTACCCTTGTGAAAATAAAAAAGTTTGGGTCTAAAGTATTTTTTTTAGTGAAAAAAGTGAAATGTTTATTCATTCCACATTGCTTCAGTTCTCGTGAAGCAACTGAAGGCTTAATAAACTTTCTGAATGTTGTTTTTAGCACCTTGAGGGGGTCAGTTTTTAGAATGGTGTCACTTTGGGGTATTTTCTGTCATATAGACTCCTCAAAGTAATTTCAAATGTGATGTAGTCCCTAAAAAAATGATTTTGTAATTTTTTTGGGAAAAATGAGAAATCACTGGTCAATTTTTAACCCTTATAACTTTCTAACAAAAATAAAATTGTTTTCAAACTTGTGCTGATGTAAAATAGACATGTGGGAAATGTGATTTATTAACTATTTTGTGTGACATAACTCTGGTTTAAGGGCATAAAGATTAAAAGTTTGAAAATTGTGACATTTTCAAAAGTTTTGGCAAATTTGCGATATTTTCAGAAATAAGCGCAAGTTATATCAAACAAATTTTACCTCTATCGTGACATACAATATGTTAAAAAAAAACAATCTCAGAATCTGTGGGATACGTTGAAGCGTTCCAGAGCCATTATCAGATAAAGTGACACTGATAAGAGTTGTAAAATTTGGCTTGGTCATTAAGGTCCAAATAGGCTCTGTCACTAAGGGGTTAAACTAAGGGGTTTACCTTGCATAATAAACACTAGCTGAATTCCCGCAGTGAGTCTGTTTGTTTGCCTTCCCATTTTCTTTTCCTTTCACCTCTTAAGATTTCTGATAAATTATACTTGTTCCGTTTTATTTTGGTTCTCCTTAGCTTTCCCTCTCCAGCCTTTAATTTTCTCATCCTGGGTTTTGTAACTTCCTGCACACTTTCCTCTCCTCTTGTTGGCAGTGTGTTGCGATTTCCCCTCTGGTTCCTCAGGAGGTACGCAAAACCACTTGATGGCCTTTTAGGTAGCCAGGTCTGAGGTGGTGTTTTTGAGTTGTGCGATTACAGTCTTTCTTGTCTGTACAGGGACCTGTTGGGTGTGGCGTCTCCCTGTAGTAGGTCTTCCCTTTTTCCATTATCTGTGAGTGAGTGTGTATTACGTTCATAACAAGACCCTGATTCCAGCAATGCATCTCTTACTGGGCTGCTTTCCTGCAGTTTTGATAAAATCACTTTTATTTTCTGCAGATCTAGCAGTTCTCTGAATGCTGAGCTCTGTATAACCCCGCCCACACCACTGATTGACATCTTCCTGTGTATAATGTACATTGGCACAAAGCTGCCAGTCATTGGTGGGGGCAGGGAGAAGATCTCCTGTGGATAAAACACTGATTTTATTTAAACTACAAGCGTTCCAGTAAGTGACACTCTGCTAGAATCAGGGTCTCTTCCCTACATCTTCCTGCACTCAGATTAAATATCAGACACTTACTGATAGATTTCCTTTAACTCTGTCTCAGGGAGGATTGTGTTTCACATGCGGTGCGGCGGATAGTGATGTATCCAATGAGTAGGGAGATAGCAGATCGGCTTTCTGTACGATGTCCGTGCATAATTACAGCACTGCCCTACTCCTTGAAATTCAAGGGGGTTTTCCACTTTCAGTAAGGTGGACCACAAACACTGGCAAGCAAACAGTGTAAGAAAGCCTTCTGGTGCTCGCCCTCCTCTGTTCCAGTGCCGGCTTCTTCCACCTCCCTGGTTTCTGTACTGCTCCCGGTGATTGGTTTGCGTGTAAAAGGTGCTGTCGACATGATGTCCGTGCTGCTGTCTACAGACAGAGATTAGCACTGAAGGAAGGGGCGAATGAATATTAACAAGCCTGTGAGCATTTGGCATCTACTTTTCTGAAAGTGGAAAAAAACCTTTAAGGGGCTTTTGTGTAGCTATAAAATGAGGCATATGTCTGTGAGACGAGAGCGGGATCATTGGAACAGCCAGGAGTGGGGTGCTGTAGGCTTTGCTGTATGACAGATTCTGTAGCTGCAAAACAGCAGAACATTTTAATGAAGGATATTTAAAACGTTACCTAATTTTACAGTTTAGAAATAGAGGAGCTATAAGCGTTTTTAAACATTTTTATTGTGATGTCCTTTACCTTCATCATTATACAATGTATTTGCTATAGTAAAGTAGATTTTTACTGGCTGATTTATTGCGATTGATTCTCTTGTTAAGCACATTGTCTTTTTGCCTGTATCTCCTACAGGGGTTCACGCTCTTTGGTAGGCACAATGAAGTGGCACGGTCTCACCCACAGAGTAGTACAGGCACTGCTAAAACTCAATCACCGTCTCTTCACCATTAATGGGCTTTTACTCTCCTGCAGTACAAACCACCCGTGGGCCCACACAGCTGCCTTATATAGGACCTGCAAACCCTGGACTGGATGTATGGGAACCACCTTTCCCACCCAAGCTTATTTAGTCACTCCTAAATTCCATGCCCAAAATCCGGTCCACTAAAATTTCTCTCCGTATTGTTACCTGAGCACTCTTTCCAAGACTTAACTCACCGAAGGCAGGCACCTCGATGATATTTACCATCTAGAATTTTACCTCCTGCTTTTTACACTTGTCATATAAATGATGAGCTTGTCAATACTTCCACTTCATTTATCCTATATTATTTTGTCATAAAAATAATTACTGTAAGCATTCATACAGGAAAGAAAACATCATTTTACTTATTTCTTAAAAGAGAATAGATATTGTATTAAAACATTAAGTGGTTTCATCATGGGCTTGATTAAACCTAAAAATGTACATAAAAGCAAGGTGTAAAATGAAAAGACCAGATTCTCTGAGTGCCACATATTCACATACAGTATGAGTATACTTATAATATAAATGTCAGGATCAGAATCATAATGTCAGAGAATAGCAGAATTACTGTAAGAGACTGCGAGCCAGGGTGTGTTTCTTTTTTGATAAAAAGTCTGTTGTAGCATGTCACTGGCACAAAGTCCTGCTGAAGGTGCAGATGACTGTAATTCTTGGACATTTTGGTCCTATACATATAAAGTTGCCTCATTTATATGTTTCAGTTATTATTCACATGCCTGCAAAGTGTACAAAACAGCCGACCTCTTCCACAGAAAGGTGGAGGATGTTTTCTACAAGCGTGAAGTTGCCAATGCCAGTATGATCCTTCTCCATTAAAGTATGTAGGATATACAACTGAAGTTAAGCAAGTTTCTTCTTTTACTTCTATTCCCAGGAACACAGTAAGGAGGAACTGGATGCATGGAAGATTGTGCGTGTCAGCGAAGATTTTCGAGTGATTGCCTTGGGTTTGCCAGTTCCAAAATATTCTGGCAATCCTCTCGATCCACCACTGCGCTCCAGATTTCAAGCCAGAGATATTTATTATCTGCCATTTAAGGTAAAACGTTGTGTTAATTGTTTGGCAGCTCTAAACAAGCATTTCTGAACATGTTGTGATTCAGAAACTTGTAATGAAATCGTCAATGAGAGTGAAAAGAGGTCATGTTGAAGCTAGTTTTCAACTTTTAGCTTGTTCAGTCCATTGTCAGAAATGCTGCTTTTTTTTTTTCTTAAACTGCAATTTTTATTAAGATTTTTCAAAAATAAAGAAAGCTTAATGAATTCCAGCAAAGGATTAACAAACCATCAATAAAAGGTATACAAAATCATTTAGACAACAGTCTGAAAAAATAGGAAAGGAAACCATTTTATAAGAACAATAAAATAAAAACTAAAAAAGCAAAGCTTAGACACTCACTATAAATAACCAACTTATCAATCAATAATTCCCACAATTATATAGAATAAATGATACAAGACACTAGATAAGTGGTGACATATAAAGGAAGAGACGGGGGAATACAGGTACAAGGAGAATAGGTACATAATCGTTAGGTCAGCAGAGGTTGTATGTTGCTCAGAATAGTTTGCATGTCCCGTGGGCGCTATATTGCTTAAAACAACTCCAGTGAGTTACTCACCGGTATAATCCACAACTTTTACATTTCAATCCACTTATTGTAAGTGAACTAAGATGAGATGACCAGAAAGGAATCTGCCTTAGAGGAGCAACCCAGCAGTTTATTAAATGTCAGGAAACAAGATGTCCCCCTAATCCCTATCACACAGCAATACTGATTTGGGTTACAATGCCGCCAAGAGGTCCAAGCAAAATAAATGTGACAGATTGGACTGACTTTAATTTAGATAATGGGACCCTGAAAAAAAGTTGAAAAGCAGTACAGTCCTATAGGGAGAAGGGTCATTTTGACTGCCAAAATGCAGCCTATTAGGTAAGATTTTCCATTAATTGAGGAGGGAGTGCAATTCACAAAAGAAGAGGTGTGAAATTACTGACATAATGTCATGTGTCTTTCTATTGATCTTGAAAGTTATGACAAAGAAGGTCTGTTGTAGTAGGAAAATTTACTGCCATCTCTGTTAGGAATACCTGCCGTGGATGCAATCGTCGTCCTTCAGTTTACAGACTGCTTCACTGGTCTGTCCGCTCTGGCGACAGAGCTCTTGGGCACTTGGGTTGTCCGACTACACACAATGGTTCCTCGTGTGTGGAACTGGTGAACAATGTGGGATCACAGGATGCCGTGCTTCCTGCTTGTTTTGCGGCTCGAGAGAATTGGGATGTTGTGTCTCCTGTCAACGCAGGACGCTGCCTTGCCTGGTGTTAGCCAATGGTGGGAATGTGTGCACCCTGCTGTTCAGGTGAGCAGGGAGTGGCACCCTGGACATGACTGGGAGGAATGTATCACCCGATTTTTATTTTTAGATTTGGGCTGGCTATTTAAGACCTGCTACTAACTCAGTCCAGTGCTGTTTATTTAGTTCCCTTGTGTAGTGCTATGGTGAGTGCTTCCTGTTTGAGCTCTGGTTGATTCTCAGTAGTTGCTACGAGTAATGGTCGTTATTGGTTCTTCTTAATTAGCTATTGCCTCAGGGTTTCCCTTTGGTTTTCATTTAGTTTTTTTTTTTCCTTTTTGATAGCGATATCATGCACATTGTACATAACATCCATAGGCTGCTCTCATGAGGTGTTCATTTTTAAGGCCCAGTAAGTTCTAGCCAATTTTGTTTTGTGAGAGGACAGTTGAAGATTGCTTCAAGTATCACACTTATCTAGATATCCTCTATATGATCCTGGATGTCAATAAGGGCAGTAGTCTGTAGTTGTATAATATAGGATTTTAGGATTTTGTGGACTCATGCTGTGTTTTTAGCATTTACAGCGGCTTGCAATAATATTCACCCCCTTGGCATTTTTGGTGTTTTGCTATCTCACAACCTAGAATGTCACTGTTTTTTTTTTTTTTTTTTTTTGCATCAGTTCATGTAAAGAGCATGCCTACAACTGTGAACATTTGGTTTTCTTATTATTGTGAAGCAAACAACAAATAGGACAAATTAACTGAAAACTTCAGTGTGCATAACTATTCACTCCTTAAAGTCAGTACATTGTAGAGTCTCCTTATGCAGCAATTCCAGCTGCAAGTCGATTTTGATAAGTCTCTGAGCTTTCCACATCTGATCACTGGGATGTTTAACCATACCTCAAGGCAAAACTGATCCAGCTCCTTCAAGTTAGATTCTTTCCTCTGGTGAACTGCAATCTACAAGTCTGACCACAGATTCTCAATTGGATTAAGGTCTAGGCTTTTTGTAGGCACCTCTTAAACATTTACATGTTTACCCTTAAACGACTTAAGTGTTGCTTTAACGGTATTCTATCACGATCCCCGTTGCAAACTTACAGCAGGAGTCAGCGCACAGAAACTAAGCGGTCAGGGGAAGTGAGAGGAGAGCTACGGTGAACTTACCGGCCTGAGCGCATGACCTGAAGCACGTGACCACCAGGGGGAATGGCCAGAGACGGAGCCAGGCGCCGAGTAGCGACTGACCGGTGATGCCGGAGAGTAGTCAGAACGTGCCACGGTCATGCCAGGAGGTCAATGAAATGCAGAAGGGTGAGACGTAAAGAGTGGTCAGGATGTAGCCAAGGGTCAGAAAGCCGAAGATAGCGGTACAGTACAAACGGGGCAGATGGGTGCGGAGTAGGAGACAACGAGCCAAAAGTTCGGAGCCGGAGGAGACAGTAATATCAGAATCACAAGGCAAAGCGCAGAAATGAGAAAACGAACCGGGTCATACACAAGAGGCAATCGGTCAAAGCAGTATGCAACCACACGAGGGGGGGTCAGACACACAGCC
>VIAB01003307.1:56819-72707 GCA_009801035.1 Oophaga pumilio
CATACATGGGGTATCTGTGTACTCAGGAGAAATTGCACAACAAAATGTTATCCTGTTACACTTGTGAAAATGCAAAATTTGGGGCTAAAGCAACATTTTTGTGAGAAATCATTTTTTTACTTCCAAATTGCTTTAATTCCTTTGAAGCACCTGAAGGGTTTTAAACTTTTTGCCTGTTGTTTTGAGCACTTTGAGATGTGCAATTTTTAATATGATATGAATCGCATGCGCCATTTTTTGTATTTTGCACCAGAAACAGCAACTAATACCACAAGACAAAAAAAGGAAAGTGCCTTTTCTTTTTCCCGACAACTTTACTTTGCTTATCCAGATTTATGAAATGCAACTTTTATCTTTTTTTTACTGCCTTACATAAGGTTTCCAGGGGATTTTTCAATTTGATGCATTTTTAGACAAACATGCGACTTTTTTTTGTGCTGAAAAGTCCCCAAATCTAGCTAAAAACAAAAATAAAGGGTATTATTTATTTTGAGTTTTTGAACTGTGTGTGCCATTTTGAAGAATTTTACGCGAAAAAGAGGTAGTCAATAAAAGTTAAAAAAAAAGAAGATTGATTTCAAGAAATTGCAAATGGTGTATCGGACCCTTAGATTTCCTATTGAGGTTGTCTTTAGCACGTGGCTGCCCCTTTTAGTGATCAATAGGGGTCTCAGCACAAGGATCCCAACCAAACTAAACTTCTCACATGTTTCTAGGGTATTGTTAACCATGAGTTTCTATGTCAAAGCATAATAACAAAGTTCAAGCATAAAACTTCCTTTGGCAAATAATATTTCAAATTGATCTACTTATTTTTCAGAACCACATTAGGAATATACTGTAAACTTTCAAGCTTTAGTATAATATAAACTAATCATTTGTATTTGTCAGTGTGTAACAGGACTTAGGAAACTTGTCAGCATTGTTCAGCGTGGAACTGAATGTCAGATCCTGTGCTTTAATTACAGAAGAGTCAAGAGGTTATTAGAGACTTTATATTACAGTTCTCTTAGCCCATTGCAATCCATTAGATGCTACTATGTGACCTTTACGTTGTGGGTTAATGCGGCAACTCGTCATCTGTAGTGTGAAAAAAAGAAAGCACTTCTCATGGGAACTATTGTTATTTTATAGACGGCTTATAAAACAACCATCCTGAACTCGGTAGCACTGGCCTAGTTATTTTTCTGGGGAAACAGGTACCGGTATCTCTTTTATTTTTTTTATGGGTTGCAGCTTTATAAATGTTTCTTTATAACAAAACAGAGTCTGAGTTTAAATACCATAAGCAATTTTCAGCAGGGTAGAAAAATTCCATTACCGAATTTATTAGCAGCTTTCTGATTAATGCTTCCTCAGTTACTGTGGCATAGAAGAAAGTGTACTTAGTGCCCTATTGCTACGCAAAAGTATAAAAGTAAAATTGTGCGTTTTTACTTAGCTGTTTTTTTTTTCCTTTTATTTTTCCCCAAAAAATTTTTAATAATTACCTCTGCTGGGATATTCTTCCATTAAAATATCTGACTGGTTAAACTGTGAAAATGGAGATCCCCCTCATATATTGCTGCAACTGCTTGATATGGGCTGAAAGAGGTTGTCCACTTTGTCTTTATTTCAATAAATGTGTTGGGAACATGACTTTGTGACACTTACTAACATATAACGTTTATAGGTTCACCTCCTGTGGTTGTGGCTGAAGCCTTCCTCATAGACTGCACAGTTCTCCTCTTCTCATAATCTTCTCTAATGGAGGAGTATGTGGCCAGACCTCTCCATCAACCTCTTCCAGCAGAAAAACAGCTTTCCCGTGAGTACCTTTAAGTTGGAGGAGGCTGATGGACAGGTCTGATCACATGCTCCACCACCAGCAGCTATTTTGATAAGTAGGAGAGCTATGATGTCTATCAGCGGGCAATGTTTCACAAAGAATGTTTCATTACCTGTAATACTTATATTATATGGTGCCAAAAACTCATGTCTCCAACACATTTGATAAAATAAAGTTAAAATGAACAACTATTCAGTTTGTTTAATAATTTTAAAGGTAGGTAGCTACAATATAAGATAAGGCCTAACTCTTTTTAAAGTAATTACGTCATCAGCAAACATGAGGGTAATGAAGTGGGACAAATGTCATTTAAAGTTGGTAAGGGGCAAACAGCATGTCATTTCCTGAGTGCCAAAACCTGGCTCCATAATTAGAAGAGCCCTAGATTGACCATAGCTCTGCACCTTCTTTCTTCTACTTGCGTCACAATTGGTTCAAAAGTATTGTTAAAGGGACTCCTGTCACCAGGTTTTTGCTTTGTAATCTGAGAGCAGCATCATGAAGCGGCTGATACCCTGATTCCAGTGATGTATCACTTACTGGCCTGCTTGCTGTCATTTTGATACAATCACTGTTTTCTCTGCTGCAGATCTAGCAGTCCTCTGAATGCTGAGTACCGCATAACTCACACCACTGATTGCCAGCTTTCTCTATACACTGCAAGTTGATAGAAAGCTGCTATTCAGTGTTGGAGGAGAGTTCACAATTGATTAGGAGGTCCAAGACACCTAGTGATAATCTCCTGCTGATAAAACACTGTTTTTTTTATTGAAACAGCATCACATAGTCTAGTAAGGGAAACATTAATGGAATCAGGCTCTCAGCCCCTACATCCTGCTGCTCTCAGATTACATAGCAAAATCCAGGTGACAGATTGCCTTTGCAGGTGAAGCCAATGCTAATGTAAGTGATGCATTTTAATATATGAAAAAGAAATTATCAGTAGTAAAGCCAGTTATTGTGCTTATGTAAATCGATAGCAGACGTGAGAGATGATTGTTACCCAAGCATGGAATCTTTCTTAAGTTTCATTATCTACAGTACAATCCACACCTATTCAAGGCATTTTTATATTGAGCAACTGGTAAGTAATTGTTAACCATTTTCCAAGGAAACAGTTCATCAATTTGTGTCATGCTTACAGATTTCATTACATTTGGCCAGAAACATTAGAATATGTCCAAGTTGATACTTTGCATACACTAAAGATTAGAGAAGTTGTCTGAAACTAATATATTGATGATTTATCCGTAGGGTAAGTCATCAAAATGAGATCGGAGGGGGTCGGACACCCGGTACCCCCACCAACAGCTGATGCCAGTTCTGGCAGTGGTCCGACGTTAGTAATGTACATGCGAAATACCGCAGCTCAGTACATTGTTAGTGGTCACTGCCGAGCAGTGCAGCTTTACTCCCATTCATTTCCATTCAAAGGGAGACAAAGTACAAGACTCAGCAGAGGCTGCTGTTCTGTTCAATACATTGCTAACGTCCAGCCGCTGCCAAAGCAGATATCAGTTGAACGGTGGGACTGATTGGTGTCTAACCTCCACTGATCTTTTATTGATGACCTAGCCTTTGGATAGGTGATCAATATGTTGGTCCCATAAAACCCCATTAAACTCCACATTGTTGGCATTATTATAGTGCTTCAATTGCTGCGATTGATGAAAGACATAAATTGTCTTTTTTTACCACAGTCAATATATAGTCATTCTAAATAGGCAGGTTAAACTTTGTTACTGTACACGTGGGCCCTTGAACTGAATCTTAGAGGCGTGGTCCGAAAATAATATAGATTTTCATACTACATTTTATAATATAATAGTTTTTCGAATATGGTTTAACTAAAGAGTCTCTACACTCTCCTCTCCTCTAATCTGCTTTTCCTTTACCTATTTACATGTTTTGACGCATTGTTTGAAAATCCCCAGTGCATGCTGGGATTCTTATATGAGGGGGGCAGAGGCTGCGGTCACTCTCACAGCCTCTGTCCCAACTCTGAATCAATGGATGATCAGTGAGTTTCGTTTCAAGGGCTGGGCTAGTCCCTACTTTGCTGAGCAAGTGTTGCTTGTCAATTCCGACTTATGCTCAGTATAAGCTCCCTCAGATGAAGACACAGGATCAGTGACAGTGCGCTTGCTTGCCAGCTCTAATGAGAAGTGCGGAGTCTCTCAATTGGGACATTCATCAATTAACCGGAGTGAAGAAAAGTTAAAAAGATCAACTCAAGTCTGTCTTTCTCTCTGGAGGACTAAGTATGCCCATTCATTATACTCTGATAGCCAATTGATAGCAATGGGCACTATGTAATGTTTAATTTCCACTGTCGTGGTAGCTGCAGATCTCTTGCTACCAGTTTCCCACCAAGAGTATGTGCATACAATGTCCTTTTCAGGCAGTTTCTGTCTGGAATTCCCCCTGAAAAAAACACCACAAAACCACTACAAAGAATAAAAATAATGTACAGCAAGTCAGCAATGTAAAATGACATAGTATAGATGTCTCTATGTACCAGTACTCACACAAAGAAATTTCATCAGATAGCTTTATTCGATTGCCAAGGTTTATCTTCAAGCTGAATTCTTGCTGTTATGCACAATTATAGTAGGTAAAAAAGACTATTCTGAACCAGAGATGCAAGACATGAGCTTCATGACATGGCTGACATACACAAGATGAGAAAGAAGGAAAGGGTTACTGATATCAGAGCTAGGGAGGCAAACACAGAGAGAGAGGGCAAACTTCTAAAAGGCGAACCTCATTGCATAGCAACACAACGGCAACAATACAACATGATTCCAAAGTTGTGGGACATGACATCTGCCATCTGAATTAAAACATTGTGTACACATACCCCTAGATTACAGCTAATCACTGAGGTTACCAGCACTGAGACATTGTGTGATGATTAGCTAATTTTTTGGGGGATCTCTTTAACAAAAGTGATTTGTCCAAAACCATATAACCCCTTAACCCTTTAATGTGACTTCCAGTATGTCATGCATGGTTCCATAGATTGTTCTTTGGCTACATATCTGTTCTTTCCTTGATGAAAAAGATGGGTAATGATTTAAGAGTCAATATAATTCTTTTTTTACTCCATATTCTGCCAAAAGAAGACAATTAAGAGTGTCAAGTGACTACAAAGCCTACGGCATAAGGACCCTACCAAAAAATTTCCTATATGTCAGTTTTGTGGACAACATGAACGTGACATGGAGAAACAGGGTAAAGGGTTAACTGAAGTATGTTCAGATTGGAAATATAAAGTAGGAGTATCTGGCCAAGTATTTAGTCAGCGATCTTTTGTTAGGACCTGAAAAGTATTAACATGGCGAGATACATATCTGAGACTGGAAAACCTTTCTAGTGAGCATCGTACTTTCCAGGGTAACACAATGTTCCAATATTCAAGTATGTGCACACATGCACACAACGTCTTTACCGGGCGAATTCTGCCGCAAAAACTGGCTGAAAAACGCTCAAAACAATGAAAATATGCATTTCTATTAAAAAAAAAAACAACTTGATGTGCATATGTTCAAGCCTTTGAATTTCTTTTATCCACTTTCTAAAAATGCCAAGCAGTTGAAAGAAGTGACCTGACATCCTGACCATACTCCTGGCATTTTCTGCCCAATCGATGGTCTGTGCTTACAATTGGAAAGTCAATAGGAAACATTAAGTGATGCCTGGACATCTTTTAGTGAATTTTGGCATCGTTTTGGCTTAAAACAAAAAAAGAGAAAAATGTTTCTTCATTATTCAACAGAGTGGAAAAAACGATCTCTACATTAGGAACAGTTGATTCTGCAGAGTGGGCATGTCCGCTATACTTGGGATCCTCGACATAGAAGCTCATGGTTGTTCATGTAAGCTATTCATGTTAACAAAGAAACAAAAGAATTATCTAATTGTCTTCTGAGCAATAGATCTATCCTACAGCATTGAAAGCATTGAAACTATGAAAAATGCAGTTGTGTGGCTATTGCCTATTCTTAATAACTGTGAGCAAAACGCATTTATAGAGAACATATTACATGGAATAAGAAATACTAGAATGGAGGAAATGTCAATGTCTACTCACATGCATGTATATGTTGGACCATATAGTGACTAACTGTACATGATACAGAAACCACCACACTGAAACAGCCATAGAGTCCCATAAAAATTAAACTTTATTAGGTAGAAAAGGCGCATAAAATCCATAACTGAGAAACAATGACAGGGGAGAGGGAAATATGGGGGTATTTCCATAAACGCACATGCAAGTGAGCCTAAAAGGTGACCTGCTCCGCAGACATATAATACTAAATACAGGAAATGATACACATCATGAGGCTACAGCCACTGTGGTTTATCATGAAAATCAAAGGTAAGTACCATAATACTAAACATAATAATAAGGAGTTTTAATAAATGGCCATAGTGGCTTCATGCAGCATGGCAGTAACATTCAATTAAGAAGCACAGTCAAGCAGATCGTGCAAGTAATACAATAAGTGCTGCATTTACCTGGAAGAAGGCAGGAACAGGAGACCGTCAGGCTAACCCCGACGCGCGTTTCGGAGCAAAGGCTCCTTCATCAGGAGGACGAAGGAGCCTTTGCTCCGAAATGCACGTCGGGGTTAGCCTGACGGTCTCCTGTTCCTGCCTTCTTCCAGGTAAATGCAGCACTTATTGTATTACTTGCACGATCTGCTCGACTGTGCTTCTTAATTAAATGTTACTGCCATGCTGCATGAAGCCACTATGGCCATTTATTAAAACTCCTTATTATTATGTTTAGTATTATGGTACTTACCTTTGATTTTCCTGATAAACCATAGTGGCTGTAGCCTCATGATGTGCATCATTTCCTGTATTTAGTATTATATGTCTGCGGAGCAGGTCACCTTTTAGGCTCACTTGCATGTGCGTTTATGGAAATACCCCCATATTTCCCTCTCCCCTGTCATTGTTCCTCAGTTATGGATTTTATGCACCTTTTCTACCTAATAAAGTTTAATTTTTATGGGTCTCTATGGCTGTTTCAGTGTGGTGGTTTCTTAATAACTGTGAGGTAAGGCTGTAGTCTTAAAATTTGGATTTATATATATGCACACATAAAGATCATTTTCTGTAACCAATATTTAACCTATAATGTCATACATATCATGACCAACAATATTGCCCTACAGCCTAATTCACACTAATTTTGCAAGGGTCCATAATGCCTTCCCGTAACCAAATACAAAAATAGGATTAATGTAGAATTGTTTCTCTACTGTTTGTGCATGGTTATGTCAATATGCAGAATACCTTTAAGCATACTTTTTTTCAATTTGTATTTCTGATGCGTAAAAACTCCATTTTTTTTTTCTGACTCTTGCATATACTTCTTTGCCTGTTTCCGTGACCTAATACAGAGGCCTATGGGAAAATGTCAGAATAAATACCATACCTTAAGCATGCTGTGGAAAAAAAATGCGAAAACAGTATAAATTAACAGATGCCACAAAAAACGGCAACAAAAAGTAACTTATTTCCTATAGACTTAAAACTAACATCTGGTCAAAATATAGGGTTATTCTTAAAAAACATATCATTATTGTATATGCTCCCTTTTGAAGTTGAGCTTTTAGTGTTTTGCGCCATATTCATCTTTCGATTTGATCCTTTTTGAAGTCTATTTTATATGTTCACCTGTTTTTTTTTTCTTTATGTTCTTTATGTTTCTTTATTTCTTTATGGCCATCATTGTGGGACGAATTTGGAGTTTCCAGATGTTTTTTCTTGATTTATTATTTGTAACTTTTTGAAAAGTCCAACTTTGTCCCAAAGGTACTCCAACCCTCGTTGGAGTTATTTACTATATGACAAATATTTTGACCCAATTTTGCAAAAAGTGCAACTTCTTCTCTAAAAGGTAGCAAAAAAAGTTAAAGACAAAAATGAAGACCATTTTTGCTGTACAAAATTCATAAGTCGCATGTATCATTTTGACGACTTTGAAGCAACTAAATGCCAACAAATACTGCTTGGAAAAAATGTAAAAAAAGCAATAGCCATAAAACTGTTTCCTGGGTTAGTAAAAAGGATTGGCATTTTTTTTCTTCATAAACATTTCCACATTTTGGAAAGAGAGAGAGTCAACGGACGTCACTACGCACATGATGGTGCGTCCCCCATAGCCATGGCATCTCATCTCTGACGTGCCTCACATTGTCACGTTACTACCCACGTGACGTTACCACATGGGATCGTCACATGATGTGATGCACTGCCGGCCCGGCGGCTGTGGGTCAGGGCCCCGGTGCTGCGCAGCTCACGGACCCAAGAACTTGAGCACCATGCGATACTTGCCACTATTCGATCAAATACTCAATCGAATATCAGCGCCGAGCATGCTTGCCATCACTGCTGGACAGTCCCGCTCATTTTCAATCACTTGTTAAATGACAATATACCAGTAGAAATGAACCTTTTCCCAAGTGTCCAGTTTGCAGTTTCAGTGACAAGAGGATAAGGCTGCTTTCACACATCCGTTTTTTGACTTCAGGCATGATCCGGCGTGTTGTTAAAAAAAACGGATCCGGTACCGGATGCGTTTTTTTACCATTGACTTTCATTAGCGCCGGATCATGCCTGATGTCATTGTGTTGTATCCGTTTTTGTCCGGATCCGGCGGAAATGTACATTCCGGCGACCGGACAAAACGGTGCATGTAACGTTTTTTTGTTTGCCGGAGCCGCCTGATAGTGCCTGAAGCGGCGCATCAGACAGCCGGACATAATACAAGTCTATGGAACCGGATCAGACTTTTGTGCAATCCGACAAAAGTCTGATCCGGATTCTGGAAATCAGGGACTACTACTACTACTACTACTACTACTACTACTACTACTACTACATTTTCCAGTGTCTCCGGACATTCAAAACCCTCTTTTTCCGGGTTAAAAAGTTCAGGTCGGATCCAGCAAAAAAACGGATCCGTTGCATCAGTTTTTTCTTTTCAGCGCCGGATCCGTCCCTTCAGGTGTTCGCCGGATTATGCCTGACACAAAAAAACGGATGTGTAAAAGAGGCCTAAGGGGGGAAGAACTAATAAGAAAATATTCCCTTCTGGTGTTTACCGTCAGCTACACCGCTGATAAAACCACAGCTTACACAAGCCCATAGTCAGAGATATTGCTGGCAATAAATATTTGGCTGGGATCAGCTCTTTGTTTTTAGATTCCTGTTAAACTGCAAGGAAATGATTAGATAAAAGTGTTTTTCAAGTAGTTGGCTTGACTAATTAAAGGAACAGTGAACAATGAGAAGCAGAATGATAAATGATAGATTAAACACAAAAGCCTATTGTTTTAGAGGCCTGTTACTTTTTACTGTGTGGTCATCAAGAAAAAAGAAGCCCAAAAAATAAACTGTGTCATTGCTTATCTTATCCAGTTCCTTAAAGAGTTATAGGATACTGGGAAGGAAACATCTCCAGCTGCTTGCAGAACACTAAAGGGTATGCCACACTAAACAACATCGCTAACGGGATCGATAAAAAACGTCACTATTTAGCGATCCCGTTAGCGATGTTG
The DNA here is from genome assembly GCA_009801035.1 of Oophaga pumilio. Classification (NCBI taxonomy): domain Eukaryota; kingdom Metazoa; phylum Chordata; class Amphibia; order Anura; family Dendrobatidae; genus Oophaga; species Oophaga pumilio. The sequence goes on from VIAB01003307.1 coordinate 66,228, forward strand.
TTGTGTGCGGCATCTACCAGCGACGTGGCCCCTGCTGTGATCTCATTCATCACAGCGATCGTTCCGGACCCTATTTTTATCGTCGGCGTCCCGCTGGTAAGTATATATCGCTGAGTGTGGCACCTTTTTTTAGCGATTTAGCGGTACAAAAGTACCGCTAAAGTCGTTAAGGAGATCGCTAACCGCGATAGCGTCCTTAACGACATCGCTAAATTAGGCCACTACTAGCGATATTAAAACGATCCCGCTAGCGATCTCATTAGTATGCGATGTTAACGAGATCGCTAGCGGGATTGTTTAGTGTGGCATACCCTTTATTCCTTAAACTGGGTTTACATATCCCAATTTGCAGCATTAAACAACCACTGATCAGTAAACATTTCCCAGACAGCGATCCTTTAATAGCTTGTTTACACAGGTAGACCTCTCTAAATGATATAAATTATGGCTGTAAGTTTATTGCACTTCTGGCTTGAAAAAGGCCTTTTTGGGCCGAAACATTGCATCACTCTTCTACCTCAATTGTATTTCACCATATAATTTTTAAGGATGGAAAAAAGGTTATGTTTTATCCCTATTTTCTCTGGTGCCTCGGAATCTTGGATTCTCTATGGCACCAGTGGTGCATGAGAATCACTCTTGGACTTGATATGTAATAGATCATTCAGTGCACATAGGCTGCCATTGTTCTCAGCAGCATGAGTCTTGTTTACACTAGAGGATGTGCTACCGAGAACAATAATTGTTTGTGCAGCACAAAAAATCATTTCACTCAACAAGCGAGCATTTTGCTCATCCATCGGGTGATCAGCAACCTGTTTAAATTGCAAGATTATTGTGAAACAAGCATTCCTAGGAAGAGGGGCATCTAGGTCAGAGCGGGATAGATAAGAACTAATGGACCACTGTGGGGCCATCTCTGGGATCCCCATATATTGGCAAAATGTGGGCCTACTAGTTTCTGTGCGGATTTCAGTAACAAGGAGGACAAGGGACCTACTCGCCCCCAATAGGTTGGTGTCCAAGAAATGGATGTGGCACCCATCAGACATTTACACTGCAAAACAATTGTGAATGAGGTATACCGATCGGCAGTCATATCGTGCTGCCGGTTGGTCCAGATAAAGGGAACTTAAATCATTTTGTGGCTCTTTAGGACTTTAGTTCCACCATTGACCCTCAAAGAAGAAAAAGTTCTGCATCTCTGTATTAGGTAAACATTAGCCAAAGTCTACAGCCACCTTAATCTACAGTCTATCTTACCTTTGTGTACCTTGTAGTTGAATGTTATCTATTGGTGCCTGGTAATGGCCATTTCAGATTAGGGAGCAGCTGAGCTTTTATGACAAGATCAATTGGATTAGTGATGGGAAGTCCAGAAAATATTTGTCCTTATGATCACTACCATACCTCAAGCATGATATTCTACAAAAACTTTGACCTGTATTTAACACCTCTAGACAACAGTAGCAGCTCTTTATAGAGGTTTCACTTCACGTTATCTGCAGACTTTACATACATACAGCTCCTTAGGGCCCCATCACACATAGCGACACACCAGCGATCCCGACAACGATATGCACTTGTCAGGATCGCTGGTGTGTTGCTACATGATCGCTGGTGAGCTGCCAAACAGGCAGCGATCAGGACAGCGACACTGCGGATAACGTCGCTTAGTTACCCGCAGTGTACGTTGGATACCAGCCCGCTGGTGCAGGGAGCTGTTAACCAAGGTACACATCGGGTTCCAGGCACTGCGCGGCACCTGGAAACCCGATGTGTACCTTGGTTACCAGCTCCCCTGCAGCAGCGCGCTGGTAGCCAACGTACACATCGGGTTTCCAGGCGCCGCCCGGCGCCTAGAAACCCGATGTTTGCCTTGGTTACCAGCTGATCGCTGGTCTCCTGCCTGCCACACACAGCGATGCGTGCTGGCCAGCGGGAGACCAACGATCAAAAAAATGTCCAGGACATTCAGCGACGATCAGCGATACCCGGCAGGGGGGCTGATCCTTGCTGAATGTCACACACAGCGATATCGCTGGGAAGATCACTGTTGCGTCACAAAGCTAGTGACTCAGCAGCAATCTCGCTAGTGAGATCGCTGTGTGTGACTGGGGCTTTAGAATATACAAGTCTATGGTGACCTCCCAAAATACTTGCTACGTTACTGAGCCCGTTGAAGTCTATGGGGAATGTCACAAGTAGCGTAGCTCGGTCCGTTGCCCTGGGCGCCCATACAAGGGGGAATATTTACAGGGGATTGTAGGAATTGTTCGTGACGCCACCTGTGGTTTCTGATCAAGGTGACCAGCGCTGCAGGGTGAATCTTCTGAGGGGATGTTACTGGGCAGCAAGGTGTTAAGTCTCCCACAGGTGAGACTGGATCCCTCAAAGTATATGGAGGTGCAGGGTGCAGGCAATAAGGCAGACACACACAGGTCAGTCTCTTTCCATACCTTTACTGGTGGTATTTGCAGGTATGTCCCGGGAAGCTGCTCAGGGTGGAGGATGCACATCCAGGTAATCACTGAGTAGGTTTAAGGCCTCCTTACTTCTTAATGTGTGAGTTTCCAACCTGCATGAAGCCAAGTTTAACTCCTTCTCCTTTCTACACCAGGCTGATCTTGTGATGAGGCCTTTGTGTGGACAGAACAGTGTCTCTATGGCGGTACCTGCCAGACCCCTGTCTTCCTAACCTCGGTTACGTATCAGCACTGAAGGGCCCCTCTGCGACCTGAAGTCCAGCAGGGATTCCGGTTTTCTCCCACTAGCCGTGAAGGTTCTAGCAAGCTTCGGACCCGGTGTCCGGTTGTATAGAGTGGAGGCAGCTATCGTTGCTATATCTCCTCGGTCACTCTTTCCCTTTCTCCACTCGCCTGTCGTCCTACACACACCTGAATATGAGCACAGGCAGCAGTAGATGTCAGCTTCTCCTGAGGTAACTCCGTACCGAGATGTCGTGTCTGCTCCTCCTGAGGTAACACCAACGACCCCTAACTTTCAGCTAGATTGTCTTTATCTCACTGCTGTCTCAAGGGCTCCCTCTGGTGGAACCAGGAAAAATGTCAAGTGTTGTGTGCTTATCAGATATTTGTGATTACCTTTCTGTGCATCCTCCAGGGAACATGTGTACCAAGCACAGCTGGGCCACACATTACAAGCTGGTTGGCAAAATATTTAGTAATTAGTGATGATTTAGATTTTGTGACCTTCTTCACATAATGTGATATCCTTTATATATTTTTTTTGTTTTTTGATATAGTTGACATTACAGGTAAAAAAAAACCCTCATGTGATTGCCATTCACCTCCCACTAAAAAAAGTAGCATGCACATTTGGAGTGAATGGAAGGATAATTGATGTCTGAGCATTTTTTAGTGCCAGTTAACTTAGTGTATAAGTAACTTAAAGGGGTTATCTGAAACCTAACTGACTGTAATATTAATATCTAACTGTTAAAAGAAAACAAAGCACTTTTCTACTATACTTCGATTAAAAAATCCCTACCCTTTCCTTTCTATTCTAACCCCGAATCTCTTTACAGCTGGCAAGTGAGCACACTGTCAGTTTGCAATGAAAAAACCAGCAACAAGCAGGGACAACATTGGTATTGACAACCGGCGCACGCTCAGTATAGCAGGAAATAGACCAGGTCGTTCCTGATCATGATCTATTTCAGGGTGGGGACAGCAGCTTTGGCAGTGACCACAGTCCAGCCCCTTGATCATGACCCATTTGAGAAGAATACCCAGTGCATGCTGGGTGACTCATCTGAAGTAAGAAGTAGAGTAGAGATGGAAGAGTAAGGATTTTTTAATTGACGTATATATTAGAAAAGTACTTGTTTTTTTTACAATAAATAGAAATTAATAACAATTCAGTTAGGTTTTGAACAGCCCCTTTAACTCATGTATACAGCCAAAAGTTCCCCTTCCAGTCTCTATGAAAAATAACATGGACATTCAGCAGAAACAAAGCAGGGTAATGAGATGATCTGGGCTGATAACCGAGACCTGGACCCCTTTTATGCCCACCTTACTATAAAGCACTGGTGGTAAACAGAATGATTGTTTAGCATGGGTATAATTATTTACCACAATTCCCACTGAGGTCATGTTGAATAGTGATTAATGGAAGTCTGAGCACACCAAGGTTTATGTTACTAATGCTTCACCGTATGAGGCTTGGAAGCTAATTAAAATATTTGGCAGCATCATATAGTGCTCACAGCAAGGTTGGCAGTGGGTATTTGATTTCTCCCGAGTATGGTACAGATACAGATTGTGTAAACACCGGACTGGGCTATTCTGTGATAGCCGTTCTGCGGTAATAGTTTGAAGTAGAAAAGTACATTATGTACTGGCACTAGCCTCATTACCCTGAAGGTATAACGCTCAGTGCAAACATGGGGTTGAAGGTGATTAACGTTTTGTTTGTGTGGATTCATTTGCAGCATTTAAAGCATATCTGATTGACTAGTGATGAATATACACACATGCGGTACATTAATATACTGAATTAAACATTGTGATGATTTACTATGATTCGCTGTGAAATGAATCACAACCCAATATTTTTTATTCTTCACATAGAAGTGCGAGTTATAGCATAGGACAGACATTCAATAAGTATTCCTGCTATAGAATAAAACACTCACTTTTAAGTTGAACAGTACACTTCGATGATCTCCCAAACAAAACAGAGACTTTTTACAAATATATGTTTCTCTTATGTGTAGAAATGTTATGTTCACATTATAGCATTCAGAGTATGATCCTGATTTGGATAGATATGTGTGTAGATTTTCGTGTCACGACTAGAGATGAGCAAATATCTTCATCTCCCTCCTTATTCATCAAGCTACTGTATTATGCTTACTGAATAAGCTGCAGCGGAAACCAGGATACCTGGAGCGCTCCAGCAATCAGCTGTTCGCTGCCCAACAAACAGGCTCTCCATACAGGTGTTGTGACTGTGACACAACCGCGACACATGTACAGTAGCTGCGGCACCAAACAGCTGATCAGCAGGAGCTCTCCAGGTATCCGGGTTCCTGCTGTAAATTATTCGGTAAGCGCTACCGCATTTCTATTAAAGCTTAAAACTGTAATAAGTTTGAGCCTTGTATGCTCTAAAAGAATCCATAGCCTAAAGGGTATGCCACACTAAACAACATCGCTAACGGGATCGCTAAAAAACGTCACTATTTAGCGATCCCGTTAGCGATGTTGTTGTGTGCGGCATCTACCAGCGACGTGGCCCCTGCTGAGATCCTGCTGTGATCTCGCTCGTCGTTCTCATCGTTCCGGACCCTATTTTTATCGTCGGCGCCCCGCTGGTAAGTATATATCGCTGAGTGTAGCACCTTTTGTTAGCGATTTAGCGGTACTTTTGTACCGCTAAACTCGTTAAGGAGATCGCTAACCGCGATAGCGTCCTTAACGACATCGCTAAATTAGGCTGCTACTAGCGATATAGAAACAATCCCGCTAGCGATCGCATTAGTATGCATCGTTATCGTGATCGCTAGCGGGATTGTTTAGTGTGGCAGTACCTTTAGAGTGTGTGATCCTGGTGATTGGCAGACAGTAGTAGTAGTATTTCCGGGACCCATCGCCCATGTGTTCGGTGAGTGGTGGCAGTGCTTGTGAAGCGGGGTGGTGGTCAGTGTCGGGGTGTGATTTATGCTCCCATTACAGCATAGGACAGAGGTTTATGGGAGTGAGTGAGAGAAGATAGATTAACCCTTGCAGGCGCGACCAAAAGTCACGTGCTGAGAAGCGGGTACGTGACAAATACTTTTTTGATTTATTTGCAGCAAGAAGTATATTAAAAGCATTCATTCCTTTCCTTGTATGTGAAAGTTTTTATAGCTGTTGGGTTAATTTTTGATATATGATCTGAAGTGAACACCAACCATGACATATTTCGGCAGGTCGGCTTTATACAGGTATTGTACAGTACAACAGCAAGAAAATTTTAAGTGTTATTCCAATATAGGACATTTATGGCACATCAGTAGAATAAATGTCCGATAGATTCATATTCCCCACCTGGGACCTGCATACAGTATATCTCCTGAATAGGGCCCCTGCACTCTCAGTAATGGAGATGTATCGCACATGTGTGCTGCTCTACATTTTAATTTCTAAGGAAGCTTTGAGATTTACCTACAATGAAAATGGTGACATTTGTTCTTTTCCACATCTTACAGATCTGGAATTGGGCAGTTTTGACTTTCCTTGTTTAATCAACTTCGTCAATGTGCTTCTAATATGTATTTCCTTTTCTTTTTATGTGGATTCATTTTCAAGATATGAGTGTCCTCTAATCTATGTAGATTGTGAAGGTCATTGTGAATTTTATTGACAACAATCATATAAATAGGGAAATTAATTGGCCCATATGAAGGGCAGTTCATGGTCAAGGTGGTTTCTTTCTTCTTCATTGCTTAATTAGAAACAGACCTCAAAGGGT
>VIAB01003307.1:74357-90785 GCA_009801035.1 Oophaga pumilio
CCAAGCTCAGACATGAGGCGAGCATTATGCCCCATTTCCAAGATAGAGGCTGTTCCTTCATCACACATGTAATTGGGGTTAAAAAGTAATTTTTGCAATTGGGTTTCATTAAAATTTTTGACAATCTACGGAGCTGCTCACATGTTTTTTTGCTGATGGTGTGTCCATAATAATCATGGAGAAATATCTGTTTTTGATCTGAGTCATGGATCAAAAATACCTATATAACATTGGAAAGATTAGTAGAAGCTATGCAATTTATTTATGTATTTTTTTCACATGAGAAACTCACTGATGAAACATTGATGATAAAAAATAAAACCCTGACCAAATACTGATAAACTGAACCCAAAACACTGATGAAAATTGGACTTTTTTTTACGTATGAGAAAAATCGCTAAAGTCCGAATGAGGTCTAAATCTGCAATTTTATATTCGCAAGTTTTATGTCTTCTCTAGGAGTCTATGACTTTTTTCTAACTCTATAGTTTGTTCTTTATCTTCCACCTCTCCCTTGAAAAATCAATATGTAGTGCAGAAATCTATGAGTGAGAGCAGATATAGAGATAACTGCAGCTGTATGGCTTCCTTTCAATAGAAATCAATAAGAGCTATGGACGCTTAGGCCACGTGAACACGTTGAGTGTTTGGTGAGTTTTTTTTTAACCTCAGTATTTGGTCAGTGTTTTACCTCTGTATCTGTAAGCCAAAACTGGGAGTGGAAAAGACAAAGGAAAAGTATAATAGAAACACGTCACCACTTCTGTATTTATCACCCACTCCTGGTTTTGGCTTACAAATACTGAGGTAAAATATTGACCAAATACTGAACTTGTGCACATGGCCTTAAAGTAAGAAAGTACTCATGACACACCAACTACTACTAATTTCAATACCAATACCAATCATATGGATATCAATGAATTCAGACTGTTTTTCAGTTATGACTGCTGTGATACAAGCTTTGATACCCCATTGTGGCCTATAAATACATTTCGAAATAACATGAGAATATTTTTCAGAAATTCCTTATGCAGTGTCAATTGGCTGATCATAAGCAAATGCAACAGTATTTGGTTAGTTGTCATAAGCAGACAGCCACATCCACATTCATCATTCATCAATTGGGCTGTATTAAACAATAGTTCTGAATGAATTCAAGTGAAGCATTGCCCTGGATTGTTTTTAGGAGAAAGCCCTTTACACAGAGCAGTAGTCTCTTTTTCCATCTAAGGCCGGCGTCACACTTGCGAGTGTGATGCGAGTAAGTCGCACGGCTTTCTTGCATCAACACCCGGCACGGCTGCCCGCTGTCGGACCCGAGTGTGCGGCTGCATGTATTTCTATGCAGCCGCACACTCGGGTCTGAGAGCGGGTGGCCGTGCCGGGTGTTGATGCGAGAAAGTCGTGCGACTTACTCGCATCACACTCGCAAGTGTGACGCCGACCTAAAAGGAAAACGCAGATTCTATAAAAAGCCTTCAGTCTGGAGCACATACACTAATGTAGGATAACTAAATACATTATATTGCTTGGGATAAGTACACAGCAATTTGGCAAAAACTCGTTTCTAAAGATATCTTGAAACAGCGGCCTGACTTCTTTTCAGAAACACTGCATAGATCTCTATTAGGGCATGATCACATCAACGTATTTTTGTCCATGCGATGAACGGACTGCACATAGACCAGCTGTAGCTCATGTGCAAGAGCAATTTCCACATAGACCTCAGATCCACTTGGACAAAATTGCAGCATGCACTAGTTTGGTCCTATTCACAAACTACACATATGTGTGTGTATATAGTAGGCAGCTCCTGCCTCAGTCTGCTACGTGGACGAGCACATGAAGCTGGTCACCTCCAGTGGTCCTCAGAGCTCAGCGCTGGTCTGAACTTAACCTTAGGCTGGGATCCCATGTTGCAAACACAGCGTGGTTTTACCATAGTTTTATAAAATCATAGAACAAACGCTGCAGTTTTGCTACAATTTAAAAAAAATAAAATGAATTGTGAACTCAGGGTTATCCTACCATTAGAGATAAACACATGAAATTGTGTCTTGTTTTTTTATGGGTAAAATTACAAACTGCTTTTAAAACAAGCAACATAAAACAAGCAACTTTGCAACTTGTTATTAAAAATGTTCTCTATTCTCAAGAACGTAGTAATTCTTCAATTTATTGTTTGCCAAGGAGACCAGCCACCGATGACGTCTATCAGTGGTGGCCAAACATGTGTTCCAAAGGTCTTTCCAATATATCTTCTAATCACTGGTGGACAAAGTCAGAAAAGGGCTCCTGTGCAAGAACAATACATGGGCCCTTTGCAGCCCAAGATCTCCTAAAAATGCAAAATTGCACCTGCTTTGGAGGTATAAATGGGCCCCCTCACCTCTTGGGCCCCTGTGCGGCTGCACAGGTTGCACCAATGATCTGCCCGCCCCTGCTTCGAATCACTGCCCTGACGGTGGTCAGATCGCTGGCGCATACTGTTAGCTCCCAATCCCAACAGCTTTGCAGCTCCTCCAGTGATGCAGAGGCAGAGCTTGCTCTTCTTGCAGCATCAGAGTACACAGTTCAGGCCATCGTTGCGACACTGCCATTGTTTCAAAATTAAATGGTTAAAAATGTAAGCAAAACAAGAAAATGGTTTCCAATGGTGCTGCTGTTTTTTGAAGTTAGTCACAATAGAAATAACAGGTTTATCCAGTATAAAACAGGCCACGCGCTTTTGCCAGTGCCTTCTTCAGGCCATATTAAAAGAACAAACAGCCAGGATTTGTATACATAATATGACAGGGAAAGGAAACATCATGAGGTTGGGTCCACGGTCACAACAACACTGAAAAATAAATCAATATATACATATTTAAATTAATTTAATTTTTTAACTATATAACTGATTTTGGGATGAGCTGCAACTGACTTACCATACTTTGGCCTTGAAACAACATTGCTTGGTAGTAGCACATTCTCATAAGAAAGACATACTACCCCACCTTTCCTTGCATGAAGATCTGCACTATGGAACGCCAGGTATTTCTCTTTCATTAGCTGGTTTGAGTTGTCACTCAAGCAGGAGAACACAGTCCCCGGCAAGCAGGAAGCTGGGAGACAGAGAAACGGTGCTTCCTGCAGAAGAAAATGAGACAATCCCTTTAAGTATGCTTTTCCAAAGGCAGCATCCCAGTATGGGTGATGGCATGCACTGAAAAATAGAGCCATGACCAAGGCTTGCAGCAACAACATTACTTAGACATTGAGATCTGCTGAAATGATAAGAGAGGAAAATGTCAAAGGATATCAGATGATGTCCATTGGTGGTTTTAAGAGTTTAAGCCCAAAGCTGATCGAGCAGAAAGAAGAAGAACTTACTTTATATTTCCCTTTCCTTCTGAGTCCATTCTAGGTTTGGTTAAAAAAAACTGCACCAAATATGAGCGAATATAGAAAATGACAGTGTTGTGCCTTAAATGGTGGGTACAGCAGTACTAGACACAACTCGTGGACAAGAGTGGTGATATTTCTAAGAGAGAAGTAAAAATAATTTGGTTCTAATGGAAAACTCCTGTAAGGTTTCAGTATACCTAACAGGGCTCTCATACATGGTAGTAAACTGCTCACAGAATATTATTGCTCATGTCATGATCCCACTAGGCAGGAGGTAATATGCACAAAATTGCATACACAACGCGGGGAGCCATGTGTTTTCACCAACACTGGTTTTCTACCAGCTGTCTTCTTGTTAGATGCCAAATATGCAGAATTTAGGGAAAGCTCCTCAAAGCTTATTAAAATGTTTTTTTTCCTTGAGATACTGCTAATTATAGGTTCTTGCTAATATTATTAGATTTGTCAGGAATTAATGCACATATTTACTGTTAACTGTTCTTGAGACCTCTGTTCTTGCTGCAATTGTCCCCTCAAAAATATACCTGTTTTTTTGAATATTTAGTTTTAAATACAGTATATACAGTATGATATAATGAAATCTACAGAAATAGTTCATTTATTTTATTTAGAATTATGAGCATCTATTAAGCAGGTTAATTGTGAAGATGTGTATTTCAGTGCTAGTCGGAATTAGACATTTTATTTATAAGACCATTATTATTAATTGTACACATGCCTGTCTGACGTGTCTAAGGGGATGTTCACATTGTGTTTCTTCCTGCGTTCATAAGCCACATAGGGGCTTATGTCTGACCTCCTAACACCCCAAAAAAACAGGATTCGGGCGTATGAGTCGACGGGGCCATTGCTTTGTCGTGCATCATTTTCGACCATATACTCCTATCAGAGGAGGGACTGCAAGAATCCTGTTTTGCAGGGGACTTGGACATAAATCCCGACGGGGCCACTGAATGTAGAAAAAAAGGCTATTTGTCCTTGGGAGCAGTACATGTGACAATCAGTTGTTGCCAGGGATGTTTTATTAGAGAGGTTGTTTGTGATAAGACAAATTCTTTAAAAATATGTGATTTTTTTAAAGGTTTTTGCTATATAATCTGAGTGTAGCATGATAGAGTGGCTGAGATACTGATTCCAGCGATGTGTCGCTTGCAGGCCTACATGCTGTCATTTTGATACAACCACTGTTTTAGCGGCTGCAGATTAAAGATTTCGGAATGCTGCGCTCTGTATAATCCCGCCCTCACCACTGATTGGCAGCTTTCTGTGTACACTGTGCATTGACAGAAAGCTGCTAATCAGTGCTGGGGACGGGGTTATACAGAGTGGTTGACTAAGGTACGAGACACCTAGTCCTATAGTGATAATCTGCTAATAAAACACTTATTGTATTGAAATAACAAAACAAAGACTAATAAGTGACACGTCATTGGAATCAGGCACATCATGCTGTTCTCAGATAAGATACCAAATACCTGCTGACATATTGTCTTTATTTTCTTTTAAATGTTGTTAGGAAATTATGTAATTCACATTTTCTCTAGAAATCATTTTGTAATAACAGCATCAGCTTATTTGTAATGTTCTTTCTCCATGGCAGGATGTGACAGATACTCTAGTTCTGAATTATAATGTGACATGTTTAGAAGAAAAATGCAGAGTTGCTTTCTGGTAAATTGTTCCAGAAAGTTTGACAACTCATTTGCGATATAGTGGACCTCATTGTGAAAAATAAAGAACTGATAGCATTGCATATTGTAGAGTGTAGTATTAGTTCAGTTACATATTAATATGCAGTTATAATTTAACCTACAGGCTACATAAGTGACTTAATAAATGAGTAATGGAAATATAAGTATAAATAAATATAAGTGTGATTACATTTTATTATGTGTTAGACTGTTACTATTGAGAACAAAAGTAATGGGAATTGCTGGGAATTTTTTAGTTAGATCATAGGTTTCCAATCCATTCATAAATATCAGATTGTACCAATATTGTTTATGTCTGAATGGTTATAATGATTGGAACTGATTATTATCTGAACTGTATAAAATTTCCACCATCATTGCTAGCTCAACATTGCATAAATAGTAATCGGGGGGAGTTGCTGAAAGTAACGAATAACAAGTTTTGTTTTCTACAGTTGGAATAGATTTTCCTATTTCCATTCTTTCCTGTTTCCTTCCTAGAAAATATTACTGTATGTCTATGAAGAATCCAAATAATTTAAGAACCTCCCTCATAGCTGCACATTTACCATTATGTATAAAAGTAATCTTATGGAAGTAGCTCATTGTCTAAAGCCGACCAGATAGACCAGTGTTTCTCATCTCCAGTCCTCAAGACCCGCCAACAGGTCATGCTTTCAGGATTTCCTCAATACTGCATAGGTGATGGAATTAATGCTCGAGCAGTTGATGAAATTATCACCTGTGCAATGCTAAGGATATCCTGAAAACTTGACCTGTTGGTGGGTCTTGAGGACTGGAGTTGAGAAACACTGAGAAAGGCCCAATTTTTATATTCGTGTGAGGTGAGGTTGTTGGGATCAAAAGGGATCCTACAGATTGAATTTTCACCTTCTAATCCTTAGTTTCCCCATGATAAATTAAGGAAATCACACATATAAAGGCAGCCATACACTATTTCTTCCGGCTCTCCTACACACAGAATTACTAATTTGGCCAAGCTCTCCTGCGTTATCGTTGAGAAATCCTTCACCACCCATTTATGGTGGCAGCTTATCACTGGGAGAACAAAGTGATTGGCAGGCCGAAATCAGACATAAACATTTCCACTGATAATAAATTGGATATCAAGCTATTGTTTAAACCCAATGATATCGACAAGATTGGTCAATATTAGTCTAATGTGTCTAATGAGGGAAGCTTTAGACTAAAGTAGGTCAAACTCTCTTATATCGGTGGGAGTGGTTGGTAGGCCAATATGTATGGGGACTTGCAACTTTTCTTGAGAATTGATGTCGGTAGAGATGAATTTTAACTCCTGAAAACAATCATGTGTATTGGGGAGCTGGGATGGATAGCTGATGGCTGAATGAGTGCTCGGCCGTCAGGTATCTTATGTGTATGGCCAGCTTTACACCAGACATATTGAACGTTTTATCTCCCTTATCCCAGGGATAAGTCCTTAGCAGGACTAGATGAGTCAGACACAAAATCTTTAAAGAAGACCTAACATCAGTTCAAAAGTGTCCAGCTTTTGCTTTTTTTATTCTTGCTGCTTCCCTAAGTATTCAATTTAAACCAAAAAAATCTGGCATACAGTACCACAGATACTGATTTTTCTATGTGTCCAATAAGCTAATTTTTATGATCTTTACCACAGTACCACTATTCATAGGATTCTCTTTGGCGTATCTTTAGGCTGCTCTGCATGATTACCCTGTAAGCAACGTCCCCTTGAGAAATCATGGATTCAAGTGAGAGTGTGGTAGGTGTGTGGCATTTTGCACTTCTGACTTCCACTTTAAACCATGGACTGGGACGTGAATACTGAATCTCAGCTTCAGGAAAGTCATACGACTGTATTTTCTTTCATCCAAGAGATTCTCATGGATGAGGAGGAGATGGAAAAAATATCTACGTCTTCTCCATTCATGAAATGACTCCATGAAAATTGATTTTTTTTCCACGGACCTACAGACATGAGTGGCCAAGTGCGATGCCATAATTGGATGCAACTTGTGCATGTTGAGAGCGAACATGTGCACAGCCCCATAGTATAACATTGGTCCAAGTGCAATCCGATGCATTATTGGATCGCACTGTATCATAAAATATGGTCGTCTGCATGAGCCTTGCCCCATTCCCTGACTTTAGCCAGAGTGTAAATGAGGAAGGTGGAACATTGGGGGAACAGGAGTGAGGTGATTTGCGATCTCATCCTGTCCCTATATAACACTAGGTTTTAGATATCACACCTGCAAAGTTAAAAAAAAGTAACTAAATCATGTAAATACATAAATAGCTTTTTTTTCTATTGAGTCCTTTATTATTAAAAAGAAAAATAAAAACATGCTTGGCTTTATTGCTTTTGTAACAACTCGAACTATAAAACTTGCTGGTTATTTAACAGTCCGCTGTAAAAATAAAAAAACAGAATTTCTACTTTTCTGTCACTTTACCTCCAAAAAGTTGAATAAAAAGCAATCAAAAAGTCTCATTTCCAAATATTATACCAACTAAAATTACAGTTCATTCCTGAAAAAACAAACCCTCATACACATTATCGCAAAAGGAATAAATAAAAGTTATAGCCCTTAGGATATGGCAAGACAAATTATTTTTTTTATAGGATATTGTGATAAAGTACAAGAAAAGTATACATATATATATCTCTGTGTCCATAATGACCCTAACTATAAAATTAATACACTATCTATCCCACCTAGTACACAGCACCATCAGATTCCACAGCGCTTAATAGACATCATCATCACTGTCCCCATTGGGGCTCACAAGCTAGATTCCCTCTCAGTACTGTATGTCTTTGGAGTGTAGGAGGAATCCAGAGAACCTGGAGATAACCCACGCAAACACGGGGAGAACATACAAAGTCCTTGCAGATCCAGGATATTAAACCTTTATTTTATTAAAGGTGTGGTGTATCTAATTTTCTCTTTGGGTAGTAAATAAATTAGCCGCTAATACACGAATATCAAATTTATTTTTTTTTAATTCACTTTGATGCAAAAAAGTATGGAAGTGACTGCCTTTAAGAAGTGACATTTTGACAATATGCCATAAAATACAGAGATATTGGGGATTAATAGCAGTTTATTTTTTAGTCATTTAGGTTTTACGTGTACACTTCAAAAGTGTGAACATTTTCCCGGCTACCAAAGGCAAAAAAATGTCACGAGTCCCCGAAAAGCGAAAGGGTTAAAGTTTTCATTGACATGCTTTACTGCAGATGGCTTTTTCAGTTCCTTCCTAGTTATTTCACTAGGGCACAATATGGTTACAGCTTCAAATGTAACTATAATATTGTAGTTTTTAGACTATTTATGGTAAAACGCTGCGATCTGACGAGGACAGGTGATTTTGGCTGAGAATGGCAGTTGACATTTATTTATGGTAAAAGTACGTGACAGTGAAATATAGTTTATGACATTATCTGTAGTCTAATGGCAACATTAGGAAAAAATGTCATGACAGTGTATGAGTTAGGAATCTCCTATAAAATAAAAATCATGCATTTGCATCTGGCAGAGGAAGTTTGTCTGCTTAACTTCACTTTCTCAGCAATTAGCATTTTTTGGAACTTGATTTTTCTATGTATATTTGTAGAAAAACTATTCAAAGTCAGATGCATAAAATGACAGGGATAGCATTTTTTACAATCTTTCTATCCTGTGGTTATACGGTTTTATTTCTGCTATATTGATCTTAACGCACAAAAATAAATTGGCATATGTTAAAGAATGATGTTATATATCATATGATATCACATATATCATAAGACTTTAATTTCTCTCAAAAATTTCACAAGTAAATATTTTTAATACATTCTCCTTACACCAAAAGCAGCTGATTTCTGGGGATTCAGCAGCCACAGCTAAAGCCCTCCATATGCATTAGATGGCTGTTGACCGAACGATGTTTTGGCCGGTCTTTCGGCCCAGAGCCATCTCGGCCGTCTCTCCCATACACAGGAGTGCGCATTTGTCAGAGCGCTTCTATGTTTTCTATGAAAAAGTTGCTGACAGACATCTGTGCTAGCGGCTTATCTCTGGTAGAACAAAGTGATGGGCAATCCGAAATGAGAGCTGCCAGATCTACATCTTCCCCGACAATCAGTTGACCGGTGCCTCAATATATATTACAGCGTCAGCCGAACCTGTCAATATTGGTGGATGCAACCGACATTAGTCTAATGTATATGGGGGGGCTTAAGGCGATCAATGGACCGTCAGAGCTGCTTACTTTTCCCAACGGTTTGTTCAGTTCAGATCTCCCTGTAAAGTAAAAGCTTTACAGTAGTTTGATCAGTGTCAGAAACTATTACGACAGGCTGCAGATGACCTATAGAGAGATTGTGTGGATATCATTGATCACATTTTCTGCATTTTTATCATTAGCCAGTCAATGTATCACGATGACTCAATACAATTAGCCACAGAAAAGATTGAATACTTTGTAATGAGAATGCATTTAATTGATCACCAATTAGAGATTCTCCATTGCAATGACTGCAGAAGAACTGATCACCCGGCCAGATAAATAAAAGATAAGACAAGCTTAACTGCTATACTTGTAAGCCTGAAAAAACTCCCGGAACCCTCACACACCCTGACATTTCCATGCAGGTGTGGCATCTATCTACAGAAGGTGATATCTAAACGTCAGAACACTTTTCTCGACCTTTACCCTGGAGAGCTGAAAACAGTAATTGTGGAACTTGGATCTGAGACTCATAACTTTTTTGTTTTCATCATGTGTATGTGTGTGATACTTTTTGGAAAGTTCTGCTACAAGAGAATGCACTACAGATGGTCCCCAAATTGAATTCTATCACTTGATATTTAGGTAGTTCCTTCCAAAACTGGAACATTTCCAAACAGAATAACCCATTCTTTGCTTAGGAAGGTTTTACTTTGAAGGTGACAACATTCAAAATACATAGTTGTCTTTTCTAGCCTTGATTTCCATGAACAATTTTCAATCCCAACTGTAGGGTCACTGTAATTTATCATAAAGGCATATCAGTTTATATTGAAGGTAGTCCAGACACTGAGACCCACTTGACCCTTACAACACAAGGGCACAAACTATTGAATCAGCAGTTGGACAGTTTCAGCTCCTATTGCATTTTCCATCTGCCAAGAGGCATGGTTCAAGACATCCATTGAGCAATTCTGCTCACCCTAACAATTAAGATTGCCATATAGATGAGATAGCTGTCAGCCATATGTTCATTCAGCAGACTGCTTTCTGTCCCGATTCCTCCTATACACATGAGCATTCGACTGGGCCAAATGTTCATGTGTTTTTGATGTGAGAGACTCATCTCTAAGAACAGGATCGTGTACTTGTGCTCTTTGATCCAATAAACCATTTATCCTGCAAAATGGAAAGTACCGTAAATATTTGCTTAAATTATCATGTGGATGGGGCTAGTCTGTAGCACCCAAATATTATCTGTTTTAAGGTATTCATAGCTCATAAAGTGGTGGAAAATTTCTAGGATATGCCACCCCTGTTATGATAGCTGTTGATGTGAACTTTAAGAACCTGGCCTTTCCTAAGACTCAAGGGGCCACAATGCTGATTTAGCTGTGTGGCCCCTCAAAATATTTATTTGTAAGGAACCACAGTACAATTCTATTCAAGACAATGCGGTGGGTTGCAGTTCCCACAGTCATAGTGACCTGGAACGCTTCTGTGCATGTAAAAACAGTGGTGGAAAAACAATGCTGAGTTGGATTGGTACGCTTCATTCTCAGGATCAGTGGGATTTACAGATGTTGGATCCAAACTAATCATAAAGTGATAGACAGGCAGACAAACAGATAGATGTGGATCTTTTGAAATTTCGAACAAATTTACCGACTTTGCCAAATTTTCCCCCCAAAATTTGCTGTTTAAAATTTGCACAAATCTCAATACTGCAAAGCTTGTAATTGTTTGGAAAATACAAGGAGAAAGAGAAACCCATGGACCATAAGAGCTTACGCTTTTAGCAGAGAGAAAACGCCACTGACCATAAGAGCTTTACACTTTACAGGCAAGAGAGAGAGAGGACCTCACTGACAATAAGAACTTACACTATACAGGAGAGAAAACCCTGCTCCACTGGGAAACGCTGATCTGTTATGGCCTAGGTACTGAACACCACTGTATAATATATCCATAAGATGTCATGGCTTTAAGGCATTATGGGGGCTCATGCAAAAACACAAAATGACATTAGCCCACTCTCTGATGTTTCCGCCATGTGGGAAATTGTGTCCAACAATTTTTTTTGTGAAACCGCAAATTTCAAGAAATTCAACTCAAACTCGATCCTCCATGAATTGATATGCTCATCTCTACTGATAGCATATCCTATCAATATAATATGAGAAAAACATTTAGAATGGAGAATAACCTCTGTGATGACTTGTGGCCTATAAACACTGTGATTCTTGTGATCTCTATTATTACACATAAAACACGTGTAACACATATTTTCCTCATGAACTACTTATATATACGCAATAAGAAATACTGGAGACTGTATGTATGATGACATGGGAGAATTGCAGAAAAATCAATCAGGCTAAGTGTGACTACAAAATGGAAACTTGTAAAGCCCTTAAGTGATCTCTGTGAGATGTTTCTGAAATTTACTTCACCTATTTTTTTTTTTATTTCTTGAATTAGGTTAGCTCTTCATGGTTGGTCACAGAATTAATTCAAATGACCTGAAAACAGACTCAATCATTGTCTAGAAAACATTAACAAAAAAATGACTGTAGTTCAGCCAGAAAAATGCTAGGCAATACAATAAAAAGCTGTTTCAAAGCTGCTTGTTTTCCCAACTTGTGAGCCAGTTAGGCCTCTTTCACACTTCAGTCGTTTGGCGTCAGTCCCAATCCGTCATAGGGTGAATTAAACAGATCCGTTGCAGATTGTAAAAAACTGATGCAGTGGATCCCTTTTTTGACGGATCAGTCAAGGGTGCCGAAGTGAACTTTTGAACTCTGTATATGGAGAGAGAGAGAGATTTCTGTGCCAGAAGGGCTTCTGGGCATGCTTAGCATACAATAACTGATTCCGTCAATAACGGATGACGACGGATCCGCCACCCATAGGCGTCCAATATAGAAAAAGGTGGACGCGACGGATCCGTCATGATCCACCATTTCGACGCAGACAAAAAACGTTCCAATGTCCGTCTACTCCAGACAGCGGACGCCAAATTTCTGACGGATCGGTCGAATGACGGATGGAACGGACGACCATCCATCGAAATCCGTCACTAATGCAACTCTATGGGAAAAAAACTGAAGTGTGAAAGAGGCCTAAGAATGCTGTTACAAAGTTTACCAGCTGCTTTATATTGACACTGCCTCATATGACAGACATGTGAACTAAGTTTATTATTCACTTTCTTCACACGCTGTTATCTTGGATCCTTCAAACGTAGATTTTCTCTAAGTTCCCCAAGTAGAACTGAGCAGGGGGATAGTGTATTTTCTTTTTTATGAAGTTATGAATGGTATATTTTATCATTTCAATTATCTGATAGCCTATACCTAATAACACTAAACTATCAAGAGTCAATATACCAGATAATAGCTTCATACATGACCTTACATAATACGATACCATCTCTCCTTCTAATCGTCCCTTAATATTAAACCATATAATACTAAATAACCAACACATTGCTTAGTGGATAAATATTGGCCACGGCCTTTATTAAAATTAAGTTTGTATTCGTCACAACAATATCAATTATTCTTCATAAAATCAAATAACCATAAATATAACCAAATAACCATAAATATAACCATAACTATAATTATACAACTTTCCAAAGCAGCTTAGGCCGTTTACCATCAGAACTCCTGTCCATCCATTACCTGGACAACTAACCCGTGACTAAATGTAATCTTAGGGCAGGGGGGCAGTTCCAAGTATGAAACTCAGATGGTCAGTCAGACCTTCAGCCATGCACCCTTTTATCCATTTACAGCCCCATATAAAAAATATCTACCTCCAATCAGTAGCCATCACCTGGGGAGAAGAATTATTCTCCACCAGGGACGAATCCCTACTGGATCATCCTCTTAGCCAATCACCATGCCTTGGGCAACTTTACCCAAAGCTTGGAGATGGAACAATTTTGGTACTAATTAACCCTTTCTGACGAAAACAACATGTCATATAGTAATGTCATGCATTGCCCTCCTAAAGGATCCGGAGAGCATCAATCTCTGAGTACTATGGCACCAAGGGGTAGAAAAAGCTTTTTTGGTGCCCAAGGCATTGATTTAAAAATGCACCATATCCTCTGTTTCTGTGATGTTTAGTGTGAAAGCTGAAAAATGGACAAGCAGTAAATGGAACCTGTCAGCTGTTTTTTTATTCCAAACTAATGACATCCAAGCAAAGTTGCTGTATAGAAGATTAAATTCATACCTTTATTGTACAAGAGATTTCCCATCTTTTGCACAATTATCACGCTAATAAGCCACCAGTGTAGTGAGGCTGACACTACATTTACATCTCTCTGTTCTCTCTGTCTTTCTTCTTCCTCCACCCAGACGGGTCAACTCTTGTCTGAGTGACCTGCCTCCCCCACCCGAGATCTGAATCATGTGCCATTATTCGTTAGGCTGGGGTCACACTTACGAGTGTGATGCAAGAAACTCACGCGAGTCTCTCTCATCAATATCCGGCACTACCACTGGCAGTCGGTCCGGAGTGTGTGGCTGCATATATTTCTATGCAGCCGCACACTCCTGTCCGAGTGCAGGCGGCATAGTTGGGTATTGATGCGAGAGACTCGCGCGAGTTTTTCGCATCACACTCACAAGGGTGACCTTGGCCTTAGAATGATGCTTCTACAGTAAAATCCAGATGCTATTTGGAGAGCCTGATTATTGATTTGCACATGCGCCACCCCAAGGGATGATGACGCCTGCATAAGCTCTCAGGCGGGGAAGGCAGGTCACTCAGACAAGAGTGACCTGTCAGTCAATGACTGGATGCCAACGGTGGGCAGAGAAAGAAGAAGAGAGACCAGGAGACCTGTAAGTGCAAGGCGAGCAGCGCTGCACTTGCAGCTCATTAGCATAAAAATTGTCCAAGGTATTCCTAAAAAAAAAGGAAATCGCTTTTTTATTACAATGGTATGAATGTAATCTCCCTAATAGCGAGTTTGCTAAGAAGTCATTAGTTTGGGGTGGAAAAACCTGCTAACGGATAACCCTTTAATTAAAGATAAACTGCTAGGACACTTTTACTTCTTAACGCTTCAAACATTGATTTCAAACATGAATCATTTGTTATTGTTATTCTGTTACCTATACAGGGATATCATTAGTTTCAGCAGTAAAAATGATCTGATGGGTTCCCTTTTAAATTACTTCTTGGCTTGAGGTGCATCTGAAGTGTATACACTCTGAGTGCATGACTACACCCCCAGTGCACTTCCAGGCTAATCTGCATATAGATTAAATTCTTGCACATAGAATTGATGTAAGACAGGTATGATTTTTATTGTTGTTCTAGGACATATACAGCCACACAACTAGTTACAGAATTCATCTCTTCCTGACAGGTTTCCTTTAAATTGCCCCATGGTTAGAGATGAGTGAACCCAAAACTTAAAAGTTCAGAGTTGGTACTGGACAGTTAGTGTCTGGAGCTAAATGCTGAACATGGACTTCTCTGCTGGAGAGGCAGAATTTTTCCAGATCCAAAGTTCGGGTCTCCCTTGTTTTTAATGGGGTTCGGGTTCAGGTTCAAGTTCGAGTACAATTCTGGTACCTGAAACGAACTTTGGACTAAAGTTCGAGTCGGGTACCAGAACCCCAAAGATCACGGGCCTGCTCATCCCTACCCATGGTTACTTCCTCCACAAGGAATTGCTTTTCAGACGCTGGCACCTACAGCATTATCTGCAGCTTGCTCTCAGTATCCAAATGGTTGTGGTAACACATTTTAAGGCAAGGCATCCCATAGAAAGCGCCTCCATCTTAGGGCTTATTTAGACTTCAGCTTTTTATATACAGTATGCGTTCTATCCAAAGTTTTCATCGTGTATGAACAGTATTATAGTTTACGTGCTGTTCACAAGTCCATATATTTTTGAGCACGTAGTGGTTTGCACAAAATTATGGAGACATGTCCAATCTAGATTTGATTCTCTGATGAAAATCGCCAGTGCAAGTCTATGGTTCTGTGAAAATATCAGACAGTACTCGGACGTGACCTGTGTGCTGTCTGTTTTTCGCAGTCTGATAGGAGAAGCTTGAGAAACCTCCATCGGGGTTTTTTTCATGCAAGAAAAACTGATAACACTTATTGCAGAAGCTGACACTGATCAAACTCTGATGAAAATCTGATCAAAAACACAAATGGACCTTTTTAGGCATGCAAGAAAAATCACTATCTGAATGAGCCCTTATGGGTAGGTGACATTCTACACTTCAGGTAGGAATTATAAAATTTAGGGCATGCTGTACCACTTTCTAAACTTTTTTGTTGGATTTATATTAAAGTAGTGCTTTTAGTGGAGAGTATACCCCTAATATGGTGGCAAATGGAGGGACATGGAGTTTTCGGGCTGTATGGACTCCTCATCCCACTGTACAGGCTGCATGCACATAGCAAAGACCCAGGGCCGATTTCATCTGTTATTGCTATATTTATTTTCCAAGACATTAATTCACGTTAAAAATGGTGGCTAAATATTATCTGTGAGTGAAAAGGAAAGTATGGTTTTCTCAGACTTGCCATGCCTACAAGTTGCCCCGCTTTATCACTTTTATTCCAACTTGTAACTTTTTATGTTTTTTTGCAGAATGTGCTTTTTTGTATTTGTATTTTGTGACATTTTTCCCCATGAGGTCATTGTAGAAAACAGTAGGATGTAATGCAGGATGACAGATACTTTTACACAATGGAAATATTGCATAATATCTCTATTTTAAAAATAAAATATTTATGTTTGCTGCAATTTTTATGTGAGTTTGTGATGAAATTGAAGCAAGAGTTTCAATTATGTTTGAATGAGCCCAAAGGCATGTTCTGTACCAATAAATGTCATGTGAACTAGATAAACTATAGGGTTTACTAGATGAACTATTTGTTAAACTAGGGAAACTATAAAGTGAACTAGATGGACATGGATTGAACTAATAGATGGGATATACAGTAAGTCCAGGTCTGCACAGTAATTCCGGTCACGCAATGGCAAATCTCAATCTAACTGCATGATCAAACATAAGTGGAACAAGACTGTGACATATGCCTGGGTCTCACATAGCGATACACC
>VIAB01003307.1:97880-115786 GCA_009801035.1 Oophaga pumilio
GTCCAGCATTCTGCCCTTATGTCCAGCATTCTGCCCCCATGTCTCATAGTGTGCCCCCATCATATCCAGCATTCTGGCCCATTCCTTACAGTCTGCCTCTGACCCCATGTCCAGCATTCATGTCCCCATCATGGCAGGGAGCATTCTTCCCCTTGTGTCCACTGATTCTGTACCCCGGCCCCGAGTCTCGCAGGCTGCCCCGGGCCGCCGCTCAATAATAAAAAAAAACACACTTTCTCTTCTTACCTTTCCGTGCTCCAGCGCCGAAGTTCCCTCCACAAGCGCGCACTCGCCGGCGACTGACAATGACGTCAGACGCCGGCGACGTGTGCGCTGCGGCCGATGTCAGCTGCCAGCCTCCGATTGCCTGGCGGCTGTTAACTATTGACGTGCGGGCGTGAAACTGCCACAGAGCGCCGCCGTCAGGGCATTAATGCCCTGATGGTGGCCCTGTGGTGGGGCCCCCCACACCACTGGGCTCTGGGCAGTAGCCCAGATTGACCCTCTGGTAATCCGCCCCTGGCTGTATATAGTATACAGTGTATAGTGTCAGTGTACAGGTAACACACTGAAACCAGTGATATCTCTAGCTGAAGTCCTTCATCTTTGCTTTTCATTTTCATCCAGCTAGGGCTCGTCTCTGCAGGAAATAACACAGTTATCTAGAGCACCGCTTGCAGAACACAGTACTTAATTTTTTCCCAACTTCTAAACTACACCAGATGAAGAAAAAGTAACAGGACCGCATCGTCCATTTAAAACAGTATCCTAAAAAATAAAATAAATACATCACTGCAGTAATAATATCCCTTAATTAGCCCTTATGGTAATAATATTCCCCATCCTGACCCCTGTGTCTCATTCCTTGCTCCAGCTATATGTTCTCCCATCCAGGTCCCATATGTTCTCCCATCCTGCCCTCATGAGTATCCATTCTGCCCCCATGTGATGTCCCATCTGTCCCTTGATCCTGCCCCATCTGTCCCTTGATCCTGCCCCATCTGTCTCCATTGTATCCATCCTGCCCTTGATCTTGCACTATGTGACTCCATCCTGCCCCATGTCTCCATCCTGCCCCATGATCCTGCACTATGTGTCTCCATTCTACCCCATGATCCTGCCCCAGCTGTCTCCATCCTGCCTCATGATCCTGCCCAATCTGTCTCCATCCTGCCCCATGATCCTGCCCCATCTGTCTCCATCCTTCCCCATGATCCTGCCCCATCTATCTCCATCCTGCCCCATGATCCTGCTCCATGTGTCTCCATCCTGCCCCATGATCCTGCCTCATCTGTCTTCATCCTGTCCCATAATCCTGCCCCATCTGTCTCCATCCTGCCCCATGTGTCTCCATCCAGCCCCATCTGTCTCCATCCTGCCCCATCTATCTCCATCCTGCCCCATCTGTCTCCCATCATGCCCCCTGTGTCTCCCATACTGCCCCCTGTGTCTCCCATCCTGCCCCATGTCTCCCATCCTGCCCCTATGTCTCCTATCCTGCCACTGTGTCTCCCATCATGCCACCGTGTCTCCCATTCTGCTCCTGTGTCTCCCATTCTGCCCCGTGTCTCCCATCCTGGCACCATGTCTCCCATCCTGCCCCATGTCTCCCATCCTGCCATCGTCTCTCCCATCCTGCCACCGTGTCTCCCATCATGCCACTGTGTCTCCCATCCTGCCACCGTGTTTCCCATCATGCCACCGTGTCTCCCATCATGCCACTGTGAATCCTATTCTGCCCCCATGTATCCCATCCTGCCACTGTGTCTCCCATCCTGCAACTGTGTCTCCCATTCTGCCCCGTGTATCCCATCCTGCCCCTGTGTCTCCCATCTTGCCCCCGGCTTGCCGCTCTGAATAAAAATAAAAATACACTTTTGAATGACAATGACGTCATACACTGGCGACGTGCACGCTGATGTCAGCTGCCAGCCTCCGATTGGAGTTTGGAAAACAAAGGCTTAGGGGTGATCTTATTATAATGTATAAATATATGAGGGGACAGTACAAAGAACTTTCTAATGATCTTTTTACTCTTAGACCTGAGACAGGGACAAGGGGGCATCCTCTACATCTGGAGGAAAGAAGGTTTACTCATGATCACAGATGCAGATTCTTTACTGCAAGAGCAGTGAGACTATGGAACTCTCTGCCGCATGATGTTGTAATGAGTGATTCACTACTAAAATTTAAGAAGGGACTGGATGCCTTTCTTGAAAAGTATAATGTAGCAGGTTATATATACTAGATTCCTTGATAGGGCGTTGATCCAGGGAACAAGGCTGATTGCCGTATGTGGAGTCGGGAAGGAATTTTTTTCCCCAATGTGGAGCTTAGTGTTTGCCGCATGTTTTTTTTGTTTTCTTCTGGATCAACATGTTAGGCTATGGGTTAAACTAGATGGACTTAAAGTCTACTTTCAAACTTAAATACTATGTTACTATGTTACCGTAAACCACGCCACTGCTATGGGACTGCGGGACACCGGCACCGAGATGACCCTTGGGCTGCCTGAATGGTGTCACCCCAGGACCTGATACCCAGAAAAAACCTTGCAGTCTCCGGGATTGGAGGCATCGAACCGGCACTGCCCGTCGCCAGGGTTTATCTGGACTGGGGCGCCGGGAGGGGAATGAGGGAGGTGGGAGTGTCGGTGAATATTCCCGTGAATGTTTTACTTGGGACAGATTTGGGGTGACTAGTGTCACAGTATGTGGCTACTGAGACCCCAAGTCCTGGTCTCCCACTTTTTCTTCATTTGTCTACTGCTAGTAATGTTGTAAGTGTGTTGCCTGTCCCTTCTGCATCAAGGGGGAGGTGGGAGCTGAGGGTCATTCCTTCGCTGACAGGACACATGCAGCACGCGCAGATGAGATGTAGCCAGAAGACACAGGAAGGTGTGAGAATACCCCCAGGTGTGAAGAGACAGTGTGCTCTAGAGGGAGAAGTAGGGGGCAGGTAGCTGCAAGACCAGAACCAGAGTTGGTGGGAGGGGCTGCTGCAGGGATTGTAGGGCCCCTAGGTGAGTCCAAACTGCTGGGTTCTGCGCAGCTGCGGGAAGGGAAACGTGCCAATGAGGTTGGGGCTGTCACAGGAGAGGTGGAGCTTCCAGGTAAGGCCCCGAGGCAGGAGGTTTCCACACTCTGGATGCCAGGAGACCAGGTTGGTCCACCTGACTCAGTAACTTATGTGGAAGCCTAGGGGTGGCAGGCTTACAGCCGTCATGGCCCCTGTCACCAGGAATGGGAGTGTAGGAGCCCAAGGAACCTCATGGTGGTCCGACAGCCTTCCCCCTTCCGACCAAGTGGCAGCTGAGCCAGAGCGAGGCCTGGAGACGGGTTCCGGGGAACTGACAGAAGACGTGGCAGTTTCGTCCATTTTGGCACGTCTAGTCAGGGATTTCAGGCAGTGTTGGAAGCCAACTACAGCCTGAAGGCCCTTAAGGAGCAGGCGGCACAGCTTTTCACGGACTCAAACCTCAAGCGGGTGGTCTGGGACCAGGGACGACTGTACCTGGTGTCAGTTCAGCAAGATTCACCAGAGGCGTGGCCTAGGGACTGACAGTTAGTGGTACCCTATCTATTCCAGGCGAAGTTGTTGCAGATCGCACATGAGGTTCCGATGGCTGGACACTTAGGGATCGCTAAGACCAAGTCCCGGCTAGCCCAGCATTTCTACTGACCTAAAATGGAGGCCGATGTAGCTGCCTACTGCCGTTCGTGTGACACCTGTCAGAGAGTAGCGATGGTGGAGTAGTGCCCCAAAGACTCACTGGTGCCATTGCCCATCATTGACGAGCCTTTCCAGAGTGTGGCTGTGGTTCTCATCAGACAGCTGTCCGTCCACAGCCGCTCCAGGAAATGCCTATATACTAACGGTAGTGGATTATGCCACCCGGTACCCAGTAGCAGTAGGCTTGTTATCTACTCGGGCCGACAAGGTGGCCACCGCTTTACTGGAGATTTTCTCCAGAGTGGGATTTCCCCCAGAAAATGCTCACCGACCGAGGGACCCATTTCAAGTCGCAGCTGATGGAGTCCCTTTAAATAATAATAATAATAATCTTTATTTATATAGCACCATCATATTCCACAGCGCTTTCCAGTTTAACAGTTTCAAAACACAAGTCATAAGTAACAACGTTAACAATACAGTAATGAAAGCAAAATAAGACGACCCTGCTCGTGAGAGCTTACAATCTTTGTAAGCAAATACAGCTGCAACAGCTGGTGGGCAGCCCATACCATCCGCAGACTAATGGTCTGTGCGAGTGGTTCAGTGGCACCCTCAAGCAGATGCTTAAGATGTTGGTTGACTCCCAAGGGAGCGACTGGGAGCGGTACCTCCCACACCTACTATTTGTCTACCGGGAGGCTCCACAGGCCTCAACGGGGTTCGCCCCCTTCAAGCTCCTGTATGGATGGCGTGTACGAGGGCCCCTTGCTCTGGTGAAAGAGGCAAGGGAAGGAGACTTGGCCACCCCTGGAGTGTCGGTTGTTGAGTACGTCGTTCGCTTCTGGGACAAAATGATGGCCTTGTCGCGGCTGGTACAAGACAATATGGCCCATGCTCAGGCTGACCAGAAGCGCTGGTACGACCAGAACGCTTGTGAAAGGACCTACCAGGTGGTTTAGAAAGTGTGGGTACTGGTCCCCATACCACAGGACAAGCTTCAGGTAGCCTGGGAGGGCCTATACCTCGTGCACCAGCGGCTCAATGATGTCAGGTACCTGGTCACCCTAGACTATGCCCGTGGAAGGAGGAAGGCCTTCCATGTGAACATGATGAAGGCCCATCATGAGCGGGAGGCCTGCGCCCTCCCTGTGTGCAACCTTCCTGAGGACGGAGAGGCCGAAACCCTCCTCCATCTGCTCACCCAAGCCAAGGTGGGTGGATCCATTGAGGACTTAGAGGTTGGCCACCAGCTCTGCAAGGACCAACGGTCCCAGCTGGTGGTTACTCTACGCCTCTGGTTGTCCATCACGTGGACACTGGGGATCACCCCCTTATACAGCGGTCAGCATATTGTGTCTCTCTCAAGGTGCAGTAGCAGATGCGCCAGGAGATTGACGAGATGCTGAAGCTGGGGGTGATCCAGGCATCCAACAGCGCGTGGGCATCGCCCGTAGTCCTCGTCCTCAAAAAGGACTGAACAACCCGGTTCTGCGTGGACTACTGGGGACTCAACGCTGTCACGGTCACCGATGCATTCCCTATGCCATGCAATGATGACCTGCTCCATCAGTTGGCCGGTGCTAAGTACCTGACCATCATGGATCTGGGACGGGGATATTGGCAGATCCCTCTGACCCACGAGGCCTGGGAGCACTGTGCCTTTATCACTCTGTTTGCACTGTACAAGTCCACAGTGATGCCATTCGGCATAAAGAATTCCCCTTCCTCTTTTCAGAGGATGGTCAACACGCTGCTCCAGGGACTTGAAGGGTAGGCGGCTGCATGCCTGGATGATATTGCCATCTTCAGTCCCACATGGGAGGATCACCTAGAGCATCTGGCGCAGGTGCTTAGGTGAATTCACCGGACAGGTTTGACAATCAAGCTGGGAGAGTGCCAGCTGGGCATGAGCGAGGTCCTCTACCTGGGTCGCCGGGTAGGTGGAGGGGTTATGAAGCCAGAACATGAGAAAGTGGATGCCATCGCATCCTGGCCCACCCCCAGGACCAAGAAACAGGTGATGTCCTTCCTTGGGACCGCTGGGCACTCTTGGAGGTTTGTTCCACACTATAGCACCCTGGCCAAGCCCCTGACGGACCTCACCAAGAAAAAGCTGCCGCTTGCGTAGACTGGTCAGTTGCCTGCAAGACCGCTTTTCAGGTGCTCAAGACCGCTCTCTTCAGCTCCCCAGTACTACACGCTGCTGACTTTGCGCAGCCATTTGTAGTACAGACCAACACCAGTGACTTTTGCCTCGGTGCCGTGCTCAGCCAGATCAACACAGCGGGCCAGGAACATCCCTTCCTGTACCTGAGCAGGAAGCTATTGCCGAGAGAGGTGGCCTACGCCACTATGGAAAAGGAATGCCTGGAAAATATATGGGCCCTGCAGCATCTGCGCCCTACTTGTATGGGCACCCCTTTATCGTGGAGGCGGGCCACAACCCCCTCCGGGATGAATAGGAGGTTGCTATGCTGGAGACCCGTGCTCCAGCAATACCACTTCACCATTCACTACAAAAGGGGGCGTGACCACGGGAATGCTGATGGGTTATCCCGGCAAGGGGAGGTTGCGGAAGGGCGCATGGTGGAATACAGGAATGTGATACCCCCTAGAGCCCTCTAAAGCGGGGAGGTGTGAGGGACTCCATTTTGGATTATAGGTTCAGGAGATCTCCCTCCACTCATGAAATGTGCTCTCACCCTTGCATTCCCCCAGGCTATAAAAAGCAATCCAACATTTTCTTTAAAGGGAATCTGTCACCCCAAAATAGCCATATCAGATGAAGATATGGCTGAATAGTGCGTCCCATAACTAAGCTAACGGTGGGTATCATATATCATGATACCCCGTTTTCATATCAAAATACCTTTGTAAAGTTGGTGATTGTAGGTGTCAATCACTGCAGTCAGGTCCGGAGGTCAGCGGTTTTCATGTCCTCCCCCGCCCCCGCTCCTCGTCATCTGTTGCGTTACGCCATCTGTGAATACCACATACGGCGTTAGCTTCCCGCAATTGCGCAATTCAAAATCCGGCCCGGCGCATGCGCAGTATGCTTTGCCCAACAGTAGGCAAAGCATAAAATGAGTACAGCGCATGCGCTAGTCTTTCCTTGCCCCGGAAGTCATCCAAGGCAAGCAGTCATTTCCGGGGCAAGGAAAGACTAGCGCATGCGGTGTACTCATTTTATGCTTTGCCCACTGTTGGGCAAAGCATACTGCGCATGCGCTGGGCCGGATTTTGAATTGCGCAATTGCGGGAAGCTAACGCCGTCTGTGGTATTCACAGACGCCGTAACACAACAGATGACGAGGAGCGGGGACGGGGGAGGACATCAAAACCGCTGCCCTCCGGACCTGACTGCAGTGATTGACACCTACAATCACCAACTTTACAAAGGTATTTTGATATGAAAATGGTGATATATGATACCCACCGTTAGCTTAGTTATGGGACGCACTATTCAGCCATATCTTTATCTGATATGGCTATTTTGGGGTGACAGATTCCCTTTAACTCCAGGAACAAGCCCTTTGAAGCTCTGTGCTCCCAGAAATTATCACAAGGGATTGAACTCTTGTGCAGCTACAGCTAACTGGCTCCCTTTGTTCATTCAGGCTGACATCGTGGCACAACAGATCCCAGGCTAACCAATGCAAGGCTCTGAGATATGGAATCTGGAAAATAACCTATAATAACAGAATGCAATATCTCTGGGCCTAGCCGAGCACATTATCGGAATCTGCATTCCTTCCCCCATGAGCCTATAACATCCAGCCACCCCTAGCTCTCTGGGTTATTGAGTTACAAAGCATAGCTACCAGGAATTAAATACAGTAGCCGTATTTGGTCTCTATGCACAGATAAAAGCCATTGGTGCAGGTGCCAGCTTATTTAGAGCTTCGGGCGGAAAGATATGGACAGTCAAGGTTCTGGCCTGGAAAATCATACTCTCAGATATAGGAGAAGGGAGGCGGGCCAGCCTAGGGGTGGACGCAGAATGTGGGAGGGAGCAGCCTAGGAGATAAGAGGCAGCTCCTCATTTTGAGCTCCATTTTTCTACTGGCAGGAGCACCGTTACCTGACGCGGCCAGACTGAATCATGTAACTAAGATTTGGACCAGTGATACATCAGCGCCTCCCTGTTGTCAGATGCTACATAACACGGTAATTGTAACCTATCTGTACTCTACCCTTGTACTACACTCTTGATTGTATACATGTATATTGTTCTGTATATATATACCTGTATATTTTTAGTGCGCATTTCGGCGATTAAATATAAAATTAATCTTGGGCTGCTCTTTTATCTCGATACACGAATCCCCACATCTGCATGCTCAGTTGGTTATATTATACACTATCCCCAGGATTGGTTTCTGACCCGATATAAGCCTGTTGCCAGACGAGGCTGGTATATCGAATGAGGAACTGGTGGCAGCATACCATACTGTATTAGTGAGGAACTCTGGCAGTGATGGCCAGGAGGTTTATATATATCCCAACTCTCACTGGGAGCACCTCAATAACTCCTACCTATAAGGGGAGCCTTTCCGGCGACTATTTGCCCTCGGTGCAGTTCCCTGACTGACCTGGGGCAAGTGGTGGCGCCATAGAGCCGATCCCTGCAGGGTCCTTCTCTCCCCTCCCCAGAGGTGAGTGAAGTCGACACACCCCTCCCCCTGTGCGATTTGTCACACCGAGGTTTTCTAATGTCTGTCATTTTAGCTGGTATTACAGCATGACTCGCAGCCAAAAGAAGCATTAGCGTAGCATTACAGTAGGCACTGGCCTCATTGTAACATTAGAAAATGAATAAATCTCCATTGGTTTCCTCCTTTTTCAAATTGAGCCAGACACCGGGGAACAGAGGAGATTTTAGGTTACGTTCTAAGCAGTTTAATTGTTATGAAATCTCAAAGCAGCAGAAAGTAGATCTTGTACATTGTAAGAAAAGATTTTCTGTAATAATCTAATCCACTCCCAGCTCTGAGGAGCTGACTGAGATGGTATGGAGCTGGAAAGGTAACAACGCAGGGTGCAGTGAGCATCTAGATAGGTCATAAATCTATCCTGCTCCTTGTTCCATTAGGTAACTGGAAGTTTTTCTTCTGTCTAGATGTCTACCGTCACAGAAAATGGAAGTACAACAAGTGAAAGAACAAAGGGGGAAAAAACGTACAAAAAGGTAAGTGCAAATAATCGGAAAAAATCACTGCTAACCTTTTAATGCAAAAAAAATTGCAAAACCCTTTTCGAAATGTTTGGAGGTAAAAAATGGTCTTCATATTTTTATAATTTCAATCTACTGATCCTTCTGAATCTGTAACATATGGAACACATTATGGGGCATCTCATTAGTTTGTAAATTTTTATGTTGTGGTCAGACTGTCATATATGCATAATGTTATTATGACTAGAGTTGAGCGAATAAGTTCAGAATCAGTCTCAAAATCTGAATTTGCCATATACTTGCCATATTGGTTCCCTATTCGTGCCAAATGTATGTTTGACGATCGTTTCCGAACATATTGGCTCATTTCGACTCACATGATGTTCAGCTGTGTTCGGTGAATATTGCAAAAACAATCTTCGCCGTCGATCGTAATCGGGACCAAATTTTGAAAAATTGCCTCAACTCTAATTATGACAGAAACCTGTAGTAGTGATACTTACAGTATATCAAAACATGGTGATTGCTAGCTGATTGATAAAGATAGAGCAAAATCTGACTGCCAGCTTTCACTGTTATTTTTCATGTAAGCCAACTCATACATCCGCTTAATTGTGTTGATTGATCCTTTGAATATTTACTTTACTCTTTTATATATGTTTCTATGCATTCTTTGTTTATATATACGTTAGTGCATTGGGTTACTTCTGGTTGTAAGATAAGAGTACAGCGCCATTGTTATTGGAGGCTTATGTTTTAGACAAACTTGTACCGTATTTTTATGACTACAAGACGCACTTTTTTCCCCAAAATTTTTTGGAGAAAATGGGGGTGCGTCTTATAGTAGGAATATACTTACAAATACTGTGGCGGCAGTCCCGGCCCGACGCTGCAGGGTGATACAGCCTCCCTTCCCAGGCTGATGCGGCGGTTGTGCTCTGGGATGCGGCGTTTGTCCTCTGGGATGCAGCGGTCGACCTTTGGGATGCGGCGGGGCTCTGTCGGCATGTTGTGAAAGCCCAGAGGCCCCCCACAGATCTATTGCTGCGATGCGGTGGCCTTCGGGAAAATGGCTGCCGGGAGTGGCGCAAATGCTCAGATTCAGATCTCGTTGGACTGTAAGACGGACCCCGATTTGACACATTATTTTTTTTCCCTATTTTCCTTCTGAAAATTTGGGGTGCGTCTTATGGTCCGGTAATTTTAACGCTAAATAATAGAGTCCAATTGGGGTATAATTTCCAACATTTTAAAAATTGACTTCAGATGATTGGAAAATAGTCATTGTATGCACCGAAGAACTGTAGAAACCAATCTGGTATGGCGGTGGTGTATAGGAGTCGGGAAAAACGTGTCACCCAAAAAGGCATTTGTCTAACAGCTATCTTGTGTATGTATGGTCACCCTAAAGGGTAATTCCCATTTTACCAAGTTATCACCAACCTCAGGATAGGTGGTCATTTGCTAATCACTGGCCCCCACTGCTCCAGAGAACAGGGCTATGACTGGCGACAGCACTGTCATCTCCAGCCATCTATGATTTATCAAGCCTCTTAGCTTTTTCTTTTCAATTCTCTATTAGGTCTCTGTCTAAATACATCAGTATTGGAGATGTTAGAGAAGTAGAGACGTAAAAACTTGCTTTGGTGACGGATGAATGTTTCATTCTAAAGTCATATTTCCCTATATGAAACAATGAAGGTTAAAATATGGCTGCATATTGTTGCCACAATTGTGATAAATCTGAGAAATATGGCCCCATAATAGGATTTTATAGGTGAAATGTAGAAGAGGCAGATTTCCACACATAGGCCGGAGTCACATTAGCGTATTACATCCAATGCGCTAATGACACTAAGCTCGAGCTCTGCTGCGAGTGGGAGCCGAGTGTCGGTGTTCTGTGCTCTGATCCTCTCACATAAGATAATCACAGCAGCGCTGCAGAGGAGACAGAGAAAATAATTTCTCCATCTCCTCTACTGCCGGTGTCGGTGGGAATCGCACTGCACTCTGGTGATATCCGAGTGCAGTGCGATGTTTCATGCACACCCATAAACTTGTATGGGTGCGTGCGATCTGATTCACGGATGCACTCGCAGCATGCTGACATTGTTTTCACATGCCGAATCGCAGATATGAGCTACCCCCTAAGATAAGATTCGAGTGAGTGCAATACGATTTGTTATCGGATTGCACTTGTCCAATTACATCGCAAGCGTGAGTGAGCCCACATAAAACTGTTATTGACCCGTTGAAGCGTCTGCCCGACACGACACGATCGTCGTCCTCTGCTGCATCCATGTACTACTTGTATTGAATAAAGAAAGGATTGTTGCTCAGCATCATGGAGTGCCACCCATTTTTTCCTCTTTGGTCTGGACTTCACACAATATTATATAATGCAGCATGTGACATGTCCTCAGATAGAGATTAAATTTAAGAGAGTGTCAGTCAGGGCTGGGGGCGCGGTTACAGCCGCCACTCTTTATTCTGAGAGAGGTGACTGAACCAGTGCTAACACTGCCCCGTAACTGAAACTGCGCCCCCAGCCCTGACTGACAGCCGGCCCCAATGCAAAGCCAGCGTCAGTCAGGGCCAAGAGCGCAGTTTCAGTCACGGGGGCAGAGCTGGCACTGGTTCAGTCACCTCTCTCAGAATAAAGAGTCGCAGCTGTAACCGCGCCCCCAGAATTGGCATCGTCTGTCAGTCAGCGTCGTGGGCACAGTTACAGCCGCCACTCTGTACACTCTGTATGCCCAAAGCATTGATTGAACCAGCGCCGCTCCTGGGACTGAAACAGGAATGCTGCTGTGGAGGATACAATTCATTTTCTCCCTACAGCATTATAACACTATTAACCTGCAGATATGGGGTTCCCTTAAAATTAAATGCATGTGATAACAGCACTGAGACATGCGTTCCCTGCATGGGACAAGTGATCTAGTCATGTAAAACCCAACCAATTATTCCCGTTTGTGATTTTTTTTTTTTGCTCCTCCATTTACCAGCAAGAATATAAAATCTGCACAGTCCACTGTACATCATACAGAATGGCATTACAATCTGCATCAGGCCCCAGGTAGCACATTATGCATATATTTTATAATGGATCCCTTATTTTGGCACAAACATTGTAGGGGATATCTGTGGAAAATGAAGAATATTTACATATACTGCACACTGCTGACTGTTGTGAATATGCTAGAGGTGGCTTCTGAGCTGGGGCTCCCTCCGGTGGTTGCTGAGGGTAATGAACTGATTAATGAATGGCCTTCAGCTGGCGCTGAATGGTAGGATACAAGTGGCCTGAGTTCCCAGCAGCCTTGCCGGTTATCAATTGTTCCTGCTGGTCTTGCTTGAAGCACTGCTAGTTTCCTGTTCTCCTTCAGATAAGTGTTTGCTGTTTTTTTTTTCTCTGTTTGATTTTCTCTGCTGGTTTGCTGCCTGCAGTGGACTGCAGCCTGTCCCCTTTTGGGGGTCTGGCGTTGCAATTGTGCTCTGTTTGTGTCTGCACTTTTGCTTTGCTCTTTTGTTACTTTTAATTTGCTGAATAGCGTTTTGTTACACCAGAGATCTGATTTAGGTGGAAGAGGTCGAGTGATCTCAGGTTTTTTGCAATCAGACGTGTTGGTATTTTTGTTAGGGTTTTTGTTGGATTGCAGTCAGAATTCTTTCTTCTTGTCCGAGTTTTCTTCTTGTCTAACTGCCATTACATGTTTGGGGGCTTCCTATTTTCTTTGAGGATCTGCTCCGGGGCAGATAGCTTTCATCTTTCTGCCTTTAGGTGTAGTTATCTCTCAGGCTGTGACGAGGCATCTAGGATCAACGTAGGAACGCTCCACGGCTACCTCTAGTTGTGTGGTTAGTTCAGGTTACTGCAATCCAATAGGTTC
Source organism: Oophaga pumilio (assembly GCA_009801035.1). Taxonomy (NCBI): domain Eukaryota; kingdom Metazoa; phylum Chordata; class Amphibia; order Anura; family Dendrobatidae; genus Oophaga; species Oophaga pumilio. Next base: position 110,622 of record VIAB01003307.1, read on the forward strand.
CAGCCTCTCTGGTGTATTACCGCTTTTGCTATTTTTTGCCATTTCTCCTCAGTTACCGAAACATAACAGCTGACCTTTCCGTTTGTCAAGCAGGCAACTATAACTATGAAAAGTTAGGCTAATGTGACTTTTAATATTTGATCTGATAATCATATTTTCCACTGGAGCATAATAATTTGTGTCTGGCCATTTATAGTCAGACATGTGAGTTGAGTTATGAAATCCACTTCTTTGCTTTTTTTCATCGCAAGGTGGTTTAACGTTGGATTGAAATGTTATTTTCAGTTTTACCTCTTAGGTTGTATGTCACTCATGAAAGCTTTGTAGCAACATTTTTTGCAGAGAAAGGCAAATTAACTGCTGTATAAAGGCTTGCTGCTATATCCCACAGTGGTTTAGTGGTAATCATACCCACAAATAGTACTATATGATCTAGCACCCATACAAGACCAGACAAAGTCTATTATTTTAATGGAGTCTGTCTTCACTAACCTTCAGCATCTCCCAGGGTCACCAGGTTTCTTCTAGCACATTGAGGGAAGTCCAGAGCAAGGAACTCTTCTTTATAACACAAGTATTTTAGATAGCTCCTTTAAAATAGTATTCTGCGACTTAGCTAGCATTATCTAGCACCCTATTCATGCTCGCCATTATGCTAATGATCTAAGACTAACATCCTCTATAATGTGAACCGGCATATTCTGTTTCCAAACTTCTCTCATGCTGCTTTAGTTTTCTGGAATACACTACCCTTGACAATCCAGTTAATTCCTAGTATCCACAGATTTACCCTAAAAACTTCATATCTGCAGTTTAATATCATTTTTGACATGACAGGTTCCCTTTAAGTAATGTTTGATAACATCTGTACCCTCTGAATTATAATGTCCTGCAGAATATATTGTTGCCATATAAATAAAATTATCAGAATTATTATTATTATTATTATTTAAACATACACTGCAACTAAATTAGCTTTTTTTTAAGTACAAAATGGAGCTGCAGTTTATGAATAAAATAGATATTGAGGATATAATATCCCCACTAAATTTAGATGGCATACTAGAAAGGTTAGACCAACCGTATATTTTTTAATGTATCCAATTTATTAGCCTGCTGCACTTTAAATGACATTATACATTGTTTTCTTGTTTTTTATGTCTTTATTACCTATAACTGTATTACAAAGTGCAGTGATATGGAAGCTGATGGCTAAATTATGATAATATTTTGATAATTGAGTTGTTTTCTTAGATTACGTCAGACTGTTATTAAAATTGTAACTTCTGTAGTCAGAGGGGATGGGCAGCCACAGGAATTTATGTTAAATCCTACAGCTATCAAGTTAGATCTGATCTTTTTTTTAGTGGTTTTCTTTTCAGTCTTGAGAATGCATTGTTGAGTTTGGGAAGATGCAGTGTGTATTGTAACCTTCGTCATCTGTTTATTCTTCCATTTAAGTAGCTGTATTCAATTTTGTTGTGAGCATGAACATGAAATGTCATGAGTAGTGCTGTCACCGGATCCAATAATATTTTTCACCACTGGCACAAGCTTTTGGTTTGCATTGGAAAAATAAATGTTTATTTAAGTTCCACCTTAACCAACAGAATTAGAAATGCTGTAAGCATATGAAGAAGGAGCCTATTGAACACTGTGTTACTTTGCACTCTTCCTTTTCTCGCTTATTGGTAAAACACATTATGCACCAAAATATGGAACAATTCCTGCACAAGTGAATATGGCTGTATACTTGGAGATATTTGTCTTTGTGATAGTATATAAAGTCTGTATTTCTGAGAAACCCTAAAATTACAGCCATAAACTATCACTAGTAAATGTATTGAACGCATTCTTATTTTCAAGGAGCTACTGGTTTCATCGATGCTGTCAATAATTTAATAACTGGCTGGCATTCTCATCCCTACATATCTTATGAATAATATATATCCAAGGCATGGGAATACCCTTATGTTAATTATCAAAAAGAGGTCTCTCAGCATAAATTATTCCAAAATAAGTAGTATCCCCAGACAGTTGTAATATAGATGGATGCTTATTTTCCACTAGCTATGTACAGAATGATTTGTTTTGGTTTGCTACGCTTTAATTTCCAGTTTCAATTCCAGTAGTATATAACGGATGCAAGATTCCCAGACAATGGCTGAAATATTTTTATTAATGCATGCATTATCAAAGAGATCGATATATAATACATGAATCCTGAGATGTAGTATGTAGTAAGCCATGGATCACACCCCTTAGTTATAAAATAAAAAAAAGAATGAATACGAATCTATGGCATTAAAGACAGAGCTACTGTCACGAGGGTGTCACAGCCTCCTGGAAGACCTGGAATTAGACGGCCACGTCGGGTAATGAATCATAGGTCTTCTTTATAGATGGTGTGATTTGTGTTTCATATTAAATGGATTTAGTTTCTACTGATGCTTAAGAGGTTAAAAACACCTTATATGCTGGTTAGAAACATGCAGCTCCATTTCAGTCGCTTCTGATCTGGTCATTACCGCTTCTTATATAATCTGGTCAGACCTTCTTGTCCCTGCCGGTGAAAAATTTGTCTTCCTGTGCTGTGTGCTAAAGCTAAGCAGTTGAAGTACAGTTGTAGAAGTGTTCTGTGGTTTGATACAGTACGTGTGTTAGTCTCCTGGTCCCTATTTCCATTTAGTTTATTCCTCCCTGTCCCTATCCTCCTCCCTATTGTTGGTTAGTGCTTTTGTATGATGGAGATTTTCTGTTATCCCTGTTTTGTCTTTGTGTCTTGCTTACATTACATTTCTGTCCCATTCCTCATGGGGTGGAGGAGGGGACAGATCAGGGTTTAACAGGATCATAGTAAGGTCGGCGACTCAAGCCTCTCTACCTTCAAGAGTATCCCCAGGACAGGGATAGTCAGGGTCCCCGTTCCAAAGAAAGTTTGAGGCCCCCCCTTCCTTACTGAAGATCGTCACAACGTGACAGCTACTTAAGCTGCATTTACTCTGAAAGATTATCATGAATGAATGTTCTTAAAAAAGCTTCTTTCACAATAGTCTTTCAGTTTTAACAGGCTGCCTATCACCCAATTAAAGGGCAAAGTGCTTATTCATTGAGTGAAATTATATTTTTTGCAGCACAAAAGATCATTGTTCTTGGCAGCATATCTCATTTCCAACAGCGATCTATTAGATCTCTCAGTGTGCATCATTTACTTTACTGTGGTTTGCCTGTGTAAACAGGCTATCACACGGAAGCCAATTAATAAAGGTTTACCAGTCCGCAGTCGTTTAGTGCCACCGGTTAGTCGGTGTAAATAGACACTTAGGTTGTGTTGAGATTTTCTTCAATCTTCAACAGAAAACATCAATAAATGACACTGTATAGGCACACATTGCCCATACACTGCAATGTAAAAAAATGTAAACTGAATGGCATGTTTTTTTTTAATTTCTGCACGGAAAGTCATTATATGTAGTAAAAAAAAACATTACTACATATACCATCCCAATGGTGACCACAGGGAATAAATAAGGGTGTATGGTAACAGTTGGTCTATGTGTGGGGAAAGTTCCTAAAGCATGCAAAAACATTCTCATAACATGATGTGAACAGAGTTTTAGTTGTATTTTAACAATTGGCACCTTAAAGGGTTTTCCACCTTTGATGACAATTTATTTTATTAAATTTTTTTCACTTAAATATATGTATTTGGGGCTAAAAAAAATATTTTTGCCATTTGTTTTCCTACACATTCAACTTTGATGTGACCATGGTTATAATCAGATGAGAAGAGATGAGGAAAAAGAGTTACAAACTCCTCATCAGACCGGTATAGTCAGCTGACTGACGGAGTCTCAGTTAGTTCATTCTGCAGTCAGCAATAGATGGTGCAATATGGAGTCTGTGGAAGGCGGCGGGGCAAATATATTTAATGAAACCCAATTGCAAAAATGATTTTTAGCCCCTATTACATGCATAAAGGTACATGAAAAAAAAATGATCCACAAAGGTGGACAACCCCTTACCTTTTCTCATCAGTGCTATTAGGGAATTTACTAGTAAGGCTGTGTGCATTTTTGCGGCGTTTTTGAACCAAAAACGCTAGGAATCCTTATAGTTAGGGAATGTCTAATACTGATTAGAGAGGAGAAACACAACAGTGTATAACAGAGCGACCCGCTGACTGCCCTGAGCTCCATGATAACCTACAATTCTGCGCTCTGTAGCCTCTGAGTACGATTGTGGCCAAAGTGTATTATTTATGCAGTAGAAACATAATCAATTTCATTGTTGTCCGTGTCCATCAATTCCTCTGATGTCATTGTAAATTACCATATGCATCAGCCTCTCTTCTCATGGTCCGTATTACTATCATTTGTTTCTCTAAATATTATAAGGTGGTTTACGGGTTCATTGCATGGTCACATATAGGTCCTGAAAAAATATCAAGAAGTTTGTATCTGGCGAAAAGCTCCTACTCTGTTCCAAGTTTACAATCATTAATCACTGTCATTACACTGCCTAATAAGATTCTCTCCCAGATTTTTACCGAGACAGAATATATTAAACTCAATTGTCGTGAAAAGTACATACCCTACTTTTCTGTTCATGTCATTAACTGTGAAGAACTGATTAACAATGCTTCTGTCACCATGAAGGAAGGCTGCCTTTAACAGCTGTTTGTCCCTACTGTTCATCCAAATAAATACATTACAAAGTAGAATATTGAACCCTACAAGAGACGAAGGGAGAACTGTATGTTTTATACACAGTATACTATTACATTATCATCGCATTGCAGGGGGATTCGGGCCACCTTCTTACTTTACTGAAGTTGTTGTACGCATATATCAACATGTTCTGCCAGCACTATATGGGTCTGTGTGCGCGAAACTCACTTCTGCATAAAAAACACTGGAATGTGTCATAATAGCCAGTAGGCTATTTATGCTGGAAAATCCATGGTTGCTTGCTTCCCACTCCCTGAAGCACCAGACCTGTGTATCGGTTGTGTTTGGTATTTCAGCTCTGAAGTTAATGTAACTGGGCTGCAATACCACACACATCCTGTGGAGAGGAGTGGCGTTGTTTTGAGTAGTCTTGGATTACCCACTTACACATTCATGTTGTCAATGTTTTGGAAATGAATTCTGAGCAGAAGCTCC